>NW_006498507.1:1992724-2020471 GCF_000471905.2 Amborella trichopoda | reverse complement strand
CTTTTATGGGTTTTACGGGTTAAAGTTATTTAAATAGTGATATCAAAAAGTTGAGAGAGGAGATTTGAATTATTTATTATTGTTATTGATATTTTCAACATTACAAGCATTGAAGCTTTTGTTGCTTCTTTTGTGTTGAATTCATTCTCTAGTTTAGGTGTTGCATGCTTAAGTTGTGCTCATCACAAACTGCCATATTTATGTATTCAAATCTACATCGATTGGTATCAAAGTAGGGCTTCCTAGGGCATTTAAGCTGTGATTTGGAAGTGTTAGTAAAGAGACAAGCTCTTGCAGCAAACCAAGATGGGTTTGGCTACTAGCAGGAAACAAATATGGTTTGGCCAATTGCAGCAAACCAACACCAATTTTGTTGGAACTAGATCAACTCACACATAATGTGCAGGCAATAAAACAGCATGGAAGGATACCCAGGATTGGACATGAAAAATAAGAGGCTGAATGTGACTAAGATAGATCTGACACCAATCCATTTCCTCAATCACTGGCTTTGGCACATGTTTCCATTATTATCATGGAAAACCTTATTTTCACGATCTTTTCCACAAATCTGGAAGTTGTAAATTGGGACTCGCCACCAATAACATATACCATGATTTTGACTTGGGTTTATTTAGAAAACCCTAATATTGATCATGGTTAAGTTTTGAAGAAGGGAATATCAATGGTTAACCCAAGTAGAATGTAAAGATGGTTGAATTAGATTTCTTCATTTGAATTCCTCCACCAACAAGTGTGGCTTTCTCCCTAATATGTTAATGGATCCAATAAAGAAGGGGGGCAACGGAGACTATGGAATTGATGTTAACTATCTTAGCCCTCTTAAAAATGCAAGGATGAGTTTTCTCCAGCCCAAGGAGACTGATGCAGGTACGAATGGCCAAAGTGGGGTTAGGGAATTTTCACTTTTTAGGGATAAGAATATATTCTTGGGTTTTTTTCTTGGGATAATATATAGAGTTTCTTAGGGATTTTCTCTGGTGTTAGTTTTTAGTATCTTTTAAATTATTTTTATTTAGCATGGATGGCTAGGATTTTGGTCCAAGAAGGGTGAGGACCTTAAACTTTCCCTTAACCCATCCCAAGCCCCAGTAAAGGAAGTGGGTTGTGTTAGGTAGTTTTCCAACTTAAAATGTTGCCAAAACTCTCCATGAATCTTGAATCTATGTTATCTACTTATGCTAGGGCATTCCTCGTAGAAAAAAGATATAGGAACTTATGGCCTCACTAAGGGTATGGCCCTTGATAGAGCAAAATGGCGGACCAACATTTTTGTAGCCAACCCCAAATAGTTAGGAAAAGGCTATGATGAAGATGATGATGGCTAGGATTTTGTAGGAAGTTTTTGGGTTTCTAAGGTTTAAAGTTATCTAAATAGTCATCTCAAGAAGTTGAGAGAGCAGCCTTTGTTTATTTATCATTGATTTGTTCAATAAAAAAAACTTTGAAACTTTTGATGCTTATTTTGTGTTGATTTACTTCGCTAATTTATTTTAAGTGCAAAAAATTGTGTGCTAAGTTTTGTTCATCTCAAATCCTTATATGCTTTTATTAGAAGTACAAATAAGGGGCAGGACCCTTTTCCTTTTTCACTTCCAACTAGCAAGAAAAGAAAAAATAAATTAGTGATTAAGGTGAAAAAGTGCCAGACCTAGGAAAAATTGGAAACTTCTTCAAAAACTCAAAAGGTTGGAACATTTTTACTAGGATCAACCCCTTGGGATCGCCCTCCAAGGGGTCGATCCCACCTTGGAAGCCGACCCTAAACTCGGGGTGGGGGGATCTTGATCCGCCATGATTTCTGATATTTAATATCTCAATTCTTTCTATTAGGGATTGAGATACCGAGTTACACGGAATTCAGATCCTTTAGCATCACTTTGTATGGATCTGAACCAAGGGTCCACCAACATGGGATCGAGATTCCTCTAAGAAAGAATTAGAAGCAAGTATATCATGATATTAATACAAATTCCCTACTATCATAACCAAGGGTTCATCGACAGATTAAGTGGAGGTTCAACCGTCGTGGGATAGGGATTCCTTTTAAGATGGGATATAGATTCAAAAGCAAATGTATTGAGTTATTGAAAAAATATTAGTCAAAGAATATTTATATAGTAAGATTTTTTCATCGACAAATTACACAAGCAATGTGCAATTTTCCCAGTGGTGGGAGGCATAGAGCTTCCCCTCCCTTGAAGAGCAATGAGTTTGAATCTCTAGTGTTAAAAATTATACATGTTTATACACAATTGCAATTTCCCAGGTGGTAGTAGATTGTACTGTCCACCATTAAAAGGTCCCAAGTTCGAAGATTGGAATTTGACCTAATATTGTTACTACTTCAATTCTCCTACAAGAAAGGGTGGCACCATTGGCATGGCTATGTAATGGCTATTTTGCCCAATTTGGTGCGTAATGGCTATTTTGTAAGATGGCCTGCCAATGTAACAGCTATTTAATAAATAATGATTACAACACTTTCTTTTATGTATATATCATTTCATGCTTCAATTTGATACTTTTTTATTCTGTGGATAAGGATGGCCATGGTTGTTGCTCCACAATTTACATAAAACTTCACTTCAAGTCCAAGATATGGAAAAAATTTAAGTTATATAAAATATTTATGGAATAACAATTTCTTAAAACATTTAATTACTTAATTAAGATATGAAGTACACTCAAAGGAGAACAACAATATTAAATATTATAGAATGACTGGATAGTTTGCAATAATTTTTTAATAGAATTTTTGGAAATATTTAATAAAATTTCAAATTTAAAAAATTATGAATTAAGCCAAACATAGCGCGGACTGAGCTCCCCACCTAAGGACCCACACTCAAGACCTTGAACTTGAACCAAATGAAGCTCAAATTTGGAGAGTTCATCGTTCGATCCTGATTAAGTAGGGATCAAGCTCCCGACATATAGGGATCACAAAACCTATTCTTTGGGGTGTATGTACATCAATCCCTAAGCTAGGCAGCTTTGTGCTTGCAAGATCCCAGGCTCCCACTCCCATTCCCCAATCCCGATCGCAACAACTATGGGTTGAAACATCAAGCTATGATTACCAAATTCTTTCACCGAAATTTGACTTACAAGTCTTGCAAAAAATTAGTACCACGCAAACCATCTTGATCCAGATGAGTTAGGTTGACTTGCACTGATTTTCTGAACAGTGATACAAAACCATATCCAGCACGTCAGCTTCTGCATTTCAAGAGCCAAGTGAAAGGATATCATTTCTAAGTGAATCCCATTGTGTTGGCAATTTACAATAGTTAAACAGCCATTATCAAAAAGCAATTCCAAGCACCTCTCATATAGAAAGGAGCCTACAAATGATCGATTGAGGATCATTAACTATTTGAAAACGTTGTAGTAAAAAGGACTTGCTTAATGTACCTCTTATTCTATTGAGAGTGATGCCGCTTCTTCCACTTATTACTCGTCTTTGTAGTGTACGTTCATCTATCCCATGTACAGTTTAATTTCAACAGACCAGCTCATGAAGACGCCAAATTTCCTTGGAGGATAGAATACATTTTGGAAGAAGACTGTGATATTTTAAATGATAGACTGGGTTCCATCTCTCATGATTGTTCGAGTCCCCCATATATTCGGAGATGACCCACTTCAACTTTGACCTCCTTTCATCTCTCAGTTCCTTACCCTTTTGTATGCACCTACATCTGTCTGCATCTGCAGAGCAAATTCACATAAAGAGTTCCCTTCCTCATTAGATATTCAGAAAATAATGATCAGTAGCTTCTCTATGGCACTTAATACTCGTATTTTGGTGGTAACAATGGGAGTGAAATAAGTGTCCTGAGCACGTAGGCAAGCCAAGTAACATTCCAGAATGGAGTTGCCAATTAGAGACTGGAACATGTCTCAAGGGGATCAAAATGAATTATTTTGCACACTAGAAGGTGAGAGCATCTTTTCTTTGAAAAGCTGTTGGGAGTACATTAGATCCAAAAGAACAAAACATTGGTGAATGTAGGGGACCAACCAAATTGGCTATGGCACTACCTGGTTGATCTTTCACGGTATGCTACTTATGATGTTTTATAAGAAAAAGATGATACAGTAGTGTGAACAGATGCACTTTCTGGCACTCTCTGCTATGCAGAAATGGTGGTTTATAATCATTTATTTATCTCTTCCAACTTCTTTAAACTAATTAGAAATCCGTTTAATTATGATTTGAGCTACAAAGGACATCCAACAAAGTTGGACAGAGATAGAAGCATCAAAGGTCCTCTGATTGTCATAAGGACAGGGTGCCATCTATGGATCCTCACATTCTCGTACTTATCTGGTTCACCTAAAAGGAAAGAAATGCCCATATGTTTTAAGACATTACGACACATAGAGAGCATCTTCCAGAATATTGCCTATGGAGCATAACAGAAACACGTACCCAGCTTACAAGTCGTGGACAGAAAAAAAAGCATGAATTGCAGATAGTTTTGGAACATTCAAAGGATCGACACACCCACTGCCCAACTCGATCAAAGTAAACATGAATGGCTCTAATGGCAAACGACAGAGCTGGTTTTCAATGGAGAATTTTGCAGGACCAATTGAAGGCCAGACCATGATTGGGAGCTTCAACGCAATCAGCTGGCTGCCCATATGGCAAAGTGTCACAACTTGAAAGTTGAACCACATAATTGTAGAAGAAAATTCCCTTGTTGCTACTAACCAGTTGAATCAAAAAGAAAAAGGACATTTAATGGACATTCAGGTGACAGGTCCTGCTCATCCTGGAGTTATGCAACCAGTTCAAAGAAGTTGAGTTCATCCATGCCCTTAGAAAGGCAACATTGTGTTAGACAAGCATCACGACCATTGACCACTGTCGTATATGAAAGGACGGACCTGATTTTCTAAGGAAGACTGTCCACAATGATATGATGTTTTTGCACCACAGATTTCCTTAATAGGCCAACATGTAATACCTTTGTGACTTCTTCATGGGTGATGCAATTGAGAAGAGGGGGTTTTCTTTCTCTATGACTTCATTTATCTTGCCAGCCTGCCCTTGTAGTCCAAGAACTCACAATAACATTTTCCTATAGCAAAACAAAAGGGGGGAACCCAGAAAAAACCTGTCTAACTTAGCGCACCCGCTACCACCCCCCGCCAAAAAAAAACCGGTGGCAAAAAAAATACAAAAATAAAAAATAAAAAAGAAGATCCAACGTGTGATATGCAATAGATGGACAATTAAGGAGTGGATTCTTATTAATTAAGAATTTGATAATCATAGTAGGGATAGGCTTTTGTGATTTACAACAGCCTAAAATGATCTAGCCCAAGCGATTCAGGCTCTTGGCTTCAAGGTCAGCAAATTAGGGGTACTTCATAATAACTTATGTAATCCCAGATAACCTACCCAAAATAATTAATTGATCCATATATAACTCTAGAGCATACAACTATCTCAAAAAACTGCACAGATGGTTTCATGAAGTAGTTGCCACATTTTTGGCATCTGCAAATACAATGTGAACTGGAAGCATGTCATTTTCTCCTTCAACAAGAACAATTATCATACCGGATGTAAGAAGATATCACTTCTTGAATTGAGTCTTCAATTATCAAGGTTTCCCGTTACAACAACACGAGGCATTTGTAGTTCAAGTCCAATCCAATTTGAAAATCCTCAATGGTTTCCATTACCAGATTAGGTCTCTTGAGGTAATAATAATATTTCTCTGCTCTTTACTTGAGTTATGGGTTTCATCAAAGTAAAACAATTTTCATTTTGATGCAAAGTCTATATGATATTATGAGGTGTCCAGAACACCAAATTCACTATTTATGCTTGGCTGCTTGCACTTTCGATATAATTGCTAAGGTTTTAATGAAGTGTGGCGTTTTGTCATTGTAGGAACAGTCCAGTTTTATGATATGGTTGGTAAGTTATAACAAACTAGTGATGCCATTGGTCAGAAGGTGATGGCTACAAATATGCTTAACGACTTCAAATGACCATTAGCTTAGCCAAGTGATGAGATATATGCACTCTTATCAATTCCTTTTAAGCTTCCTTTGGGAGCTAGATAGGCTAGGGAAGCTAATGGATCAGTGGAAGCACTTGATTGCACTCTGTACAATAAGGATTGAAAAGGTCAGGTATTCCTTCCATCATCATCAGAACTTTTTCCCAAACTAATTGAGGTCAACTACACGAATCCTGGTTCGCCATTCTGCTCTACCAAGGGCCATACCCTCAGTGAGGCCATTAGTCCCCATATCTTTTCTCACTACTTCCAATCATGTCCTTTTGGGCCTATCCCTTACCCTTTTTCAGCCTTCCACTTGAACTAATTCATGCATTGTGTTAACAAAATGAACCCCTTCTAAGGCATGCTGTTAGCAATAATTATAATATTTTTCTCCTTTCAGATAAGTACGGTCATTATACTTAGCTACCAGTATCATAACAACAACTAAGTTTTCATGTGATATTTTCCAAATATGTAGAAGAAACATACATCAATAAGCATCTACACAGCAAGTAACCAAATGGTTAATTATCGAAAGGAATAAGTAAATTACAACTAGACAACTAGTTTCCACTAGATTCTTCAACACAACTCACCAATCTGGTATTCAGATTCTAAGTACAAATAGGTCAAAATTTAGCTAGTCATGTAAGGAAAAAAAACTTAACCAAGAAGAACATGATCCGAACAAGATCGATCTCGTAGATGGTGCTCAAAAACCATTATCTCCCCAAGTGATTATAAAACTTTGTTATGTGTTCTTTGGAGGTTATGATGCATTCTATCCATGCTTACCCAAAATTACCAGCCTAAATAAAAAACTCAAAAAGTTAAAAAATGAACTAAAGGAATGAGAATGCTTTCAAATTCAATATCATCTTAAGGAACTTGGAGAAACTTTCCGCATAAAAAGCATTCAAATAGAAAACAAGTTTGAGGAGAGTCAGGGGAAGAAAATCCAAGCTACCAGTTCATGTTCAGCAAAAGCGAAGAGGCGTACCACATAAATTGCTTTCTAGATTTCAAAAAAAGATGGATTCGAAACTGAAAATTATCTATTTAAGCATCATATGAAACACTAAGCTTATATCAAATTACCTTAACAAAGGTCAGCTACCTAAACTCCAAAAAAGAAAAGGCCAGTGGTGTCATACTGTAGAACTCTTACTATGAAATACCACCAACCATCAAAACCCTCACATGGTCATTTCTTTCTTCCCTGTTGAAGAGGCTTAAGGAAACCCCCATTATTAATTCCATCGAATTCAAGGGATTCCTCCCCTGAGCTTTTGAATCGCACAGTACATTTTTCGCCGCGAGCCAACTGCATTTATCCCCATATCTTTAAGGTCATCGAGAGTCAAGAGAGGCAAGACTGCATAATCAACCTCGTGCATTTCAAAGACTGGGGCATATCTGCCTAAACCCATTTCGTTCAGCCATCCCCAAACCTCATCATCCAAAAACTGGCTACTTTTTATACCTCCGAATTTCCTCTCTTTTCTCCCACATTTTTCAACTCTTCTCAATTCATCATCCCCATTGTACTTTGACCTATCCTCTGCATCAGAAGGCAATTCCAATCCAACCATCTCCACACAGTCAACAGAAGCGACAGGCTCCCTATTGCTATCAGTAATTCGAGCTCCTCTTGACTTTCTATGACTTCTTTTGCCCATTAAAAGGCTTTCTCTCTCATTTCCATGGGCTTTCAAGACCCTCTGATAAGAGTCAGAAAACCCCACATTTGTGGTCGCGTTTTCAGGCGATTCCAACATATGGGTGGTTGACCCTTTGGGTTCTCCTGCTTTTAATTCTACCAACTCCAAATTCCCTTCATTAGAGCCTAAATCATGAGATTGGTTTTCTTCCTCAGGTCCGCGAGATTCATGGCTATCCCCATTCCCTAAATTCACAGAGGCTTTTCGCTTGGAAACGGCTTTAATAGCTCCATTATGGCCATGGTGCAAGTACCCATCTGAAGTTCTTGACTTAGGTTCTTCTGAAACTCTGAGCTGTTTGTTTTTCTTTGCATAAGACTCATAAGCACGTTGCTCTCCTATCTCACCTAACCTGACACTGGGTCTTCTCACTCTCTTAGAGCCAAGATATGGAACAAGAGTGCCTGATAAAAGCCCATTAGATGGGCCTTCCAGCGACTGTAATTCCGCCATTTTCGAGCTTGTTTCTAGCTAGGAAAAGAAACCCAGAAAGGAAAAAAGAACATTAATAAGAAGCAGAGAGAATAACACTCACAAAAGGCGCAGGCTGTGGTAAAATTGAAAGAAGAACAAACTCACTGATTTAGGCCACGGTTAGACGCAGTGAAGGACAACGCTCAGCTTTTTGAAGGCGCTTCAAATTCTTTTGGTTCAGACGGGGTTTGGTTGTTAATTTTATCGTGTGAACTCGGCTTTTCAAGTGCCCGCACGTTTTCTCCCCCAATTCCTTCTCTCTATCTCCTCTCGTACTGTGTGTTTAAAAAATTTGATGGGGTGACTCGAATCCGTCCCACTTGTCTCCGTATAGAATCGGGGAATCAATGGATTGGATCAGAAAAATTGACAAAATCAATAATTTTTGTCTTTTAAATTTTAAAAAAATAATTAAAAAGATTTGTCCATCTTTTTTTCCACTCGACTCCACGAAGAATCAGTGGAACTCGGAGAAAAATCGGTAGAATCAGCAGTTCCACAAAAAAATCGATGAACACTATTAAATTCTGGTTTTTTACCCGATCTAATTCGCCCATTCCAGATTAAACCGAATTTTATTTCCCCTCGTTTCTCTCTCCTCTTGTTTCTCTCTCTATTTTGCTAGTTTTTCGATCTACTTTTTTTTCTCGGCACCTCTTCCTGTAGCCTGGAATAAATAGATGGTGATACGTTTCACGGTAATACACTTTGGCCCGAAGATTTCATGTGAACGTGGGAGCATACTGTTTATTTATTCCCTGTAGTAAAACCCAACTGGGCAATATTCGGAGGATTCCAAATTTCGAGACAATAAAAAACAAAAAATCCCAAATCTCAATCTCTATAGGCTTGGAAAAATATGTCTTAAGATTGCATGAGACTGACCAATGTGTGTGAAGGGTGGGATCTAAGTGCTTAAAAACTCAAAATCTAAAAATCTTCCTTTTCTAGATAATTATCTAATCTAATTATTTTTTATATAGTTCCTAAAATTTCAAATTGAAAAAATTTTCCCAAGTAAATATCCCGCAGGAGGGAATAATTATGCAGCGTAATCTTATGGGAGCATAAAACACATAAAAATGAAAAGATAGCATATATATGCTCCTATGGAATAATATACTATGTATCCACTTCCTCAGTCAAAAAGACCATGATTTTTTAGTCTTAAATTAAGGGAACCACCAAAAAATCACTAGATTATTATTTTCAAAAAAAAAATTTGAATTTTTTCATACTTAGATCTCACCTTCAAAAATGGGACGGTCATTGTTCAATTTTGAGACTTTATTTTTAATATAAATTAGAGAGCTCATTTCGAAAAATAAATAAATTACTAAGTTAGTCTATGGGTTAAAAAGATTACATCCCCAAATTTTGGGGTAGTAAAATTACCCCTATATTGGGTTTTAACGGAGTGAGTAAATATACAGTTTACTCCCGTAAGAGATTTAAACATTTTGGCAAATCAAAAACAACTTATCATGATAGTTTAATGCATTTGCAATAACAAGAAGGGCTTTTAAAAAAAAGGGAAAAGTTTATATAGAGCCGAGGCTCTAAACAATCAAATTTGAACCTATCTCAAAAGTTTCACTAGATGAGGCTGTTTTGATGTTCAAATGTCTTCAAATCGATCATCTCGACATCAAGAAGCATGAACATGAGAAAAAACTAGATTTCAAGTTTTGGAAATAGTGTATTTTGTAACACATTTATAGACCGTTAATTTTCAAGATTTTCAAGTTTTCATAGATCTGTCGATCTACACTATTTTTGAAGCTTTAAATTTTATAAATAAGTATATAAATATATTTTAAAGCTATCACAAACATTTCCAATATTGAAACTACATTTCTCGATACTATTTGAAGGTAGGCTCTAATTTAATTGTTTAGAGCCTAGGCTCTATACAAACCGCACCCTTTAAAAAACAAATCCTGTAATTTGCCATTTTTAAGAATTATTAAGAAAGGCAATGGACAAATTTGCCCCTCTTTGTGTTGAAAAGAAAATCCAAAGTCCCTTTTCTGCCCTTCATTTTTCTTTTCACAAGTTATGACATTTAAAACATATTTCTCTTTACTCGTTTTTCACTATGTCTCTCTCTAAATTATCATAGACTTCAGTGTCTGCTGTGGGTTTCTAAGATCGGGTGCATAGAGCTTTGGAAAATCAAAAAAACATCTTTGTTTTACTGTATCTAATGACGACTTGCCCTTCTTAGGCATATCAAATACAATATCATGAGGGGCATATATCATCTTGATATAGCGCTCATGCGTGTTCGAAAATAAGAATGGCTCAAACTTTTGATTTTTAAAAATAGTAGTATATTTTACCCCACCATTTTCCAACATTATGCCAAAAAAAATAACAAAGAGTTTAAGGGGACTACGTCACCATGACGAGGTCAACACTTTTCTCTCCATCTTGTTTTTGTCTCCTCAAACTTGTGCATTCAATAGATGATAAGTAAACAGCCATTTTGAATTATTAAATACCCCATGCATGGCACCAAAGCCTACAATATCACAACTAATTTTTATTCCATGGCAGAAAAAATTTAACAAAAAAATTACCCTAGGAAACAACAGAGGTGCAAGCCCATGTGCGTAAAGCAACCTGTTATCACATATTAAAAGCAAAACAAACCTACCTAATTAGGGTTTTCATTAGAACCAAAATCTACATAGAAGGCCTCTTCTTGGGATCAATTTTAAGGGTTTCAAGGAATCCATAAAAAATGAAGAAGCCTTTACGACTTACAATATTCTAAGAAAAAATAAGATTGCTTTAAAATTTCCTAAAAGAAAATAGATTTATACGTTAATTAACCCGTATAATATAATGCATATAATTTCGAAGCAAAACCAGCCATGTGAATTCACATTAAACATGTCGTTATCTAAAATGTCAATATAGCAAACAAAAAGCAAATAACAAAAAATTATGGTTTCCAAGTAATATATGAAACCATCTTTAAAGGAAAAAATTATCAAAATATACCTAACTTATCAACTATTTTTAACTAGTCTAATTGATCACGTTTATATTAAATAGTCCATCTCTTAAGTACATTTTGATAAATTTTCCTTTTAAGTAGGAAATAAGTTTTGACATTAGTTTTATAAGTATTTCATTTTTTTATATATTTGGGCAAGTTTCAAACACCAGTGTTTGGACCTATCTCTCACTTAGAAAATATAATTGAGTGGATTCGGACACCTAACAACCAAACTCGCCTCTCACTTAATAAAACCAATGTTTGAAAAAACAAATAGGTGACCCGAATCGGCCATTTGGAAAACCAATCTAGATTGGTGAATCAGCAATTCGGATTGGTTAATACGTTAGATCAGCCACATTCGACCTTAACAATTTTCAAAAAAATAATCAAAATCTTTTTAAGGCAATGCATTATGAATTTTCATTATCTTGTAAAAATAAGTGAATATTGAGATGTTGTTTCATGTTTGAACGTCTATTGATCAACATTACGGCTATATTTCCAGCCATTATTTCTTGAGTCTTTTCTTTTTTTTCTCTTTAGAGATGATAAGGGAGGAAATAATGGTTTTGAGGTAGGTCTGAGCTCCTTGCTCTTATGAAATCGGTTCATGTATTTAGTGTTGTTTGAGATGTAAAGAAAGATAAATTGATGTTTTGAGGTTGGTATGTGCCATGTAATATTTTAAATAGTGACATAGTGATAAAAGGTATTAAAGGATAAAACTGAAAAATTAAGTGATTGTCGCTTTATTTTTTACATAATTAGAATGTTGGTTTTCGTTGTCTAAACTCCCAAACATTAGCCAAACTTGCAACTTATCCGATTCTCTCAACTATTGGTAGAGAGATATATAATCATCTATGGTGCCCCATTAAAACCTATGAACCTATAAAATAACATGTGTTACGGTTTAAAAAGCGGATCGGTGACCCAGATCGGGCATCTCAAAAACTGATCCAAATCGGCGAATCGGCGATCCCGTTCGGAAATCGGTTGAATCGCTCAAATTAAAGCTTCAAAAAAATCCGAAAACATTATTAAAATTCATTATAAATATTGTATTTTAGGAATTCATTAAGAAATGAGGGTACTCCATTAAGAATTTTCATTTCTTTGCATGAATATGCGAATATTGATATGTTCTTTCCCTGCATGAACTACTATTTACCATTTAATTTACATCACACAAAAGGATAAACATAAAATTATCATGGAATAAATATATCAACATACATGGACTACAATAAACCATACAATTAGTAACATACGATCTAAAAATAAAATGACAGATGACGTCGTTCTTCTTTTTGGTCACGCTGGTGCCATTGATTGAATTCGTTTGACAATTCATTGATTCGATCTAAAAACGAATCATCGATATTAGCAGGCGTCTGACTATACCTAAATCCCTGAGTGTTAGTGTTATGTTGTGTTCCCAATCCAAAATCCCTGAAGCTTGTCTATCCTTCATGCTCACCTACACTGTCGTGCTTATCCCTACCCTGTTGCTGTTGGGACTCGATATTTTAAAAATTGAAAATATATTTTTAATGCAAAACTACATTAAAAATATAATACAGTTTTGCATTAGAAATATAATAACATGTATGTTTTTGTATAAATATTCTATCAACATGCAATTTTTTCAATAAAAACTTAAACAATAAAAATTAAAAATATCGTTTAATACCTCATGATAATCAAAACCTGGTCACTATGTCACATCTTTTCCGAAAATCATGATTTTTCAAAAAAATTAATCATGTACTAAAAACAAAAAAAAACAATTCTTCACAGAGCCACCTAACATCAGTCATTCGAACTAAAAAATGTATTAACAACAAATTAAAAAAAATGCAGTTTTGCATTAAAAATATAATAACATGCAATTTTTTGCATAAATAATCTATCAACATACAAATTTTTCAACAAAAACTTTAACAATAAAAATTTTAAAAATTGTTTAATACCTCATAATAATCAAAACCTGGTCACTATTTTCACATCTTTTCGAAAAATCACGATTTTTCAAAAAAAATTGATCATGCATTAAAAAAACAAATAAAAACAATTCTTCATAGAGCCACCTAACATCAGTCATTCCAACTAAAAAATGCATTAACAACAAATTAAAAAAAATACAATTTTGCATTCAAAATATAATAACATGCATCTTTTTGCATAAATAATCTATCAACATACAATTTCTTCAACAAAAACTTTAACAATAAAAATTAAAAATATGGTTTAATACCTCATGATAATCAAAACCTGGTCATAATTTTCACATCTTTTAGGAAAATCATCATTGTTTCCAAAAAATTCGATCATGGATAAAAAAAAAAAAAAAAAGAGTACAGAAACTCAAACAATAAAAATTAAAAATATGATTTAATACCTCATGATAATCAAAACCTTGTCACGATTTTCACATCTTTTCGAAAAAATCACAAATTTTCAAAAAATTCGATCATGGATTACAAAAAAATAAAATAAAATAAAATTAAAATTAAATAAAATAAAATATGTTCTTCACAGAGCCACCTTACATCAGCCATTTCAACTCAAAAATCCACCTCAAAACGACTAAATTATATCCAATTAAGTACATGTTTTGATAAACAACACTATAATGATCAAAACCCTAAATTATGAACATATTATCATCAATAAATCAAATCAAATCAATTAAATTGAGCAAAAAAAAAAAAAAACGCAGTTCTTCACAAACAACAGTCATTGAATCTAAAAAATGAAGCTCAAATTGAATAAATCAAATCAAATTAAATACATCTGATTATAAACAATACTATAACGATTCAAAACCCTAGAAATCTAACACATTATTTGTATTATATCATGAACGATAGAGTGAAAGGCGGAAAAAAAAAAAACAAAACAGTAGATTTTTTTTTTTTGCAGACATCACTGTGTTCTTCTAAAAACTCAGGCTGTAATTGAGTAAATTAAATAAAATTGAATATGGTAAATGATAAAAGACACGATAAAGATTTAAAACCCTACAAATTTAACTGATTATTTTCAAAATATGGACTGAAATTGATCAAATGGAGAAAAAAAAAAAACCCAGAGTTCTTACCTGATTTCGTGAACCCGCGGCTTCAATCTCCAAATTAATTTGTTTTTCTCAAAGATAATCACAAATTCGTAATAGAAATTTCTAATGAACACATTTACGATCAATATGCCTCAAACTTTTCACATATTCATGCCTTATTTGGCATGAAACAAAACGAAAAGCGGAAACCCTAAAACCCGCAACTTTCATTATTCAAAAAATTGAAATTTTTCCACTATTTAATGCATGAAAAGGCTGAAAAAAGCTGCATAAAGCCTGAATATTCGATCATATAGCCAAAAAAAAAAGAAACATGATCAAAAAAAAGATAAAATTTGAAGAAACCCGTGAAGAACACAGTACAGCCCGTGTTCTTTACGAGACTCGCCGATTCGGTATAGTGAATCGGTAATTCACTATACACAATCGCCCGGTTCTCTCTGGAATCGGGCAATTCCGTGTAAAATACCAGAACCGGTACGGACTGTACCAATTCCCGAGTCCGATTCGACTCGGCATTTTTTAAAACACTGGTTACGTCAATTGTTTCTTGAATAAGATATTGATATTCGTTCAACGAAGTAGATTTTTAAAACAATACATCCATAGCATGGCACCAAAATGGATGGTTCTGATAAAAAAAATGATTTTCTATTGTTAAAACAAGTTTTTATTAATAAGTATTTCCATATCAGATTGGGTATTCAGTAGGGCTATTATACTAATTGATAACTTGATCAAAATCACGCGCACTCTCTTTCGCTCAACACATAAAGACTAATTGAGAAGAGAGAGAGAAACAATTCATGAGAGAGTAAATTGATGTCGTGTATTTTTTTTTTAAACAACAAAGGTTAAAATACCATTTGATTTTTTCCCATTTCTTAAAAGGTTAAATAAAATGAAATTTGAAATACATATTTGAAGTACAAAAAATTGAAAGACCCCTTCTTCTAATAAAAATTTCAAATATACATTTAAAATGAATAGAAAGGAAAAGTTAAAAAAATTAAAATTAAAAGCTGGTTTTTTAGTGGGAACCAGTTAGTTTCGATCAGTATTCACAAATTCAAATCGGAACAGTTAACCGGATATGGGCCTGGAAGTGATTTAACCGGCCTAACTGGTAAACCAGCCGATTCAACCACTCTAATCGGGTAAGTCCTAAACGATTAAAAAAATACAAAAAAATCTACTAAATTATAAAAAGCATATAAAGAATGTGATTAAAACAAAACACACTCAAATGAAGTTGCAAACTAATGAAAAAATGGATTTTAACGAGTTGATTTGTGCTTAACGGTTTTTTTTTTTAATTTTCTGAAAAGATAGGACAATATAAAAAGGAGTATCAATGACCAAAAAAATTATGTTAGATATAATATAAGCCTTTATTTTTATCAACAAAGTTGTAAATGGCATATGGTGGGATGGGATTTGAACCCTAATTCATACAAGAACCAATCATCAAAGCTAACCAATAAATCATTCTAATTTATTTGATTTAAATTTGAAGTAGTATTATATTTAAAGTTTAAAATACTGGGTGACCACCAAAATCGGAACCGGTAGCTGGCCGGTTCCGATCTAACCGGCTGGTTAGTGGTTAAACCAGCCGGTTTTGCGAACACTAGTTTCGATATATGGTATGAACCAGACCGGTTGCACTGATCCAGATTGGGCAATTCCAATCCAAATCAGCGTTTTCTAAACCTTGAAAAAAAAAACATAAGAAGACAGATTTTGACATTGGGTGCACTTGCTCAGTTGTGGTTATATGAGAGGGGTTTAGATCGTGGATATCTTAACTGGTTACTTACAAAAATAATAATAACAAGAGGAGTTGTCGAACACCCAAACCTATCTCCCACTTAAAAAAGTCTCGATTTAGACATCCGGTGTCCAATTAGAAGATAATTTGAGGATAAAAAATACAAAAAATCGAGATATTTACATAAAATATAAAATAAGCTATTCATTATAGCGATAAAACACAATGATGTAAAATTAAATAACATACTATTAACATGATATAATTAATACTTTTCTTTTCCGGTGATGCTAGCCATGTATTTGGCTTAAACTAAATTAAAGGATTGTTTACAAAAAGACCATTTATCTTTTATACATGGAAGTCACAATCATGACATTCTTACAACCACCCATTTTGAAATTTAAGAGACAAAAATAATTGTGACCTCCACATACAAAAGATAAATGGCCTTGTTGACAAACCCATAAATTAAATATAAGGATTTAAGGTACCTCGTGATATTCATTGGAGTTTTTGATAAGCATAAAGTAATCAATTAACTAAAAAACAAATGAAAATAAATGATGCTCCCATTTAATAATATACAAATATATTAACATTGAAGAAACTTGAATTTTAAAACAAAACCAAGTTAAGATATGATTACGTGTGATTAAATTAGTATATATCCAAACTTTATAACTTTATGACAATTCTAAAACTTTAGAGAGTATTATTTATTTTAAGCTAGTTTCTTAATAGCAATGTATTGGGTTAACATACTAGACAAAAGTTATATGAATATCAATTAAGGGGTAGAAACCCTTTCTAATACTACTAATTACAATTCACATTTGAAGGTTTGCTTTAAATTATACTTTAATCAAGTATTTTCTCGTAAAAAAAACTTAAAAAGCTCTCAAAGTGCCCCTATTCTAAGCGGAAGACCTTAACAACCGGGGATATTTTGATAAATTTACATTCAAAGAGTTTTTCCTGTCTCTATGCTAAGGGATAAAATTATCAAAACACCCGAAAAATCTTGCTTCTCAACCACGAATAGAGGCAATTTTGAAATTTTAAGAGGCACTTAGTTGAAATATAATTTTTTTAAAAAAACCCTTAAATATAAATTATCATAATTTTGACCCATTTAATGATATTGCAAGATGTTTCAACCTTTCAATTAATATTTTCACAAATTTATTTAATTTGTGAACTTCATACTATATAAGTAAGACACACCTAAAGCTTCCAATTTATCCTTCAACGTTGAGATATATGGTTGCAGAAAAAAAAATTTCAAGCCCGAAAAATATTGCTCCTTGTAACACATTATTTGGATTATATGTTTTCAATATTTTCAAGTGTTTATAGATCTAATTGATTCACAACATTTTAAAACCTTTTAATTTCATAAGATGGCTTGAAAGTTGATTTCAAGATATCGCACCAGTTTCCTGCTAAAAACTATCATCTTGTGGGACGGTTGGAAGTTTACACCTATACAAAGAACATTCACAGTGTAATTATTATATTTGTACAACTCTCTCTCTCTCGTATCAATTTTAAAATGTTTTATGAGCTATCTCTTGCATAATATGATTTATATGATTAATATAACTCCAATGATTTATATGATTAATATAACTCCATAACGGTGAGATCATTGATTGCCTTAGATGACGATGGAGGGAGCGTATTGATGCAAAAATTCAATTAATTGAATATATGGTGAAAGTATCATGATTGGCACTACAATGAACTATATGGTAGTTAGTCATGACCAAATGGTTCATATAAATTTGGGGTTGTGGTGGATGGCACAACCTGTGCCCAGTTAAAATCTGAGCTCCCATTCTCACCTAATACTTTAAAAAACCACTAAGTTTTTAGAAAACGGGTAGGGACTTGTCATCTCCACTGAATTACTTAAAAAATAAAGATGTTAATATAAAAACCTTTTCTCGTGCAATCTTCATTAATATTGGTTGTGCTTATATTTTTTAGCTTGTCATCGCCACCGAATTATCAAAAAAAAAAGAATGGTTCACATTAAACTTTTTCTTGTGCAATCTTCATTAATATTGGTTGTGCTTATATTTTTGAGGTATATAACTATACAATATCAGTTTCAATATTTTGAATACTCGTCTCAAGATTCTAGACAATGCATGATTCCAAACTTGTGAGCTATATGACATTTATAACCATACAATATCAATTTCCTTATCTTGAATATCTCTCTCAAGTTTCTAAAGAATGCATGATTCCGATGAGCCACTTTTTGTTAGTTACATGATCATCACAACGTGATGTGGGCGTGTGTATGTGTAACTTTGATCATCACAACGTGATGTGGGTGTGTGTATGTGTAACTATGATCATCACAACGTGATGTGGTGTGTGTGTCATGCACACTCTGCATGTGCCCTAATATTGTAAAGGAAAATAAACTTGCCCTATATCAGTATCAATATAGATAATGAAGAAATAGATAAAGTTATTAATAAAATGATAGAATATTGTCAAAAAAAAAAAAAAAAAAGGAAATAAATAGATAAAGTTATCGCTCGTGACTTTAGGTGTTTAGAACAAAAATCTTATATTTATAATACCTTTATAATCAACTATCATATATTTTTTAGTCTTTGAAAATGTTAATCTCTAATTTGTCACTCCAAACTTAGTAAAACCTAATAAACTAACTATCTTAATCTTTACTCTTTTATTAGGCATCTCATCCAAATGAATGACATATATTGTATTCTACCCTCAATGTTGATTTATATTATGTAGAAATAGCGGTCAAGATTACTTGTAACAAAATATGAGAATATTTTTCCCTCATAAATTATAGTTTTAATAAATTTTTAATTCATTTTTTAATATGTGAACTATTTTTACTAAATACAACAATGCAATATCAGTGCAAAATTCTGAATTTTAACATGTTCGCCTTTTCGGTAAAAGTTAGATTTGCAAAATTATAATAAGAATAATGGCTGATATTAAATTCAGATTCTAGATCATTTTTAATTTATAAATGAAGCATTTATATATATATATATATGAAGCATTACTCATAAATTATTTTTGGATAATAACAATGCTCATTTTATAGATAATAATGTTGATCGTGACTTTTTGTTGAATTTAAATTTCAATTACCATCATGTTATGAATCACCATAATAAATATTCATAGTGTAATAATTTATTGATTATAGTATTTTTACTTGTGAATAGTAAATACTAAAATAAAATAAAAATATTGGTCCATTCTGAATTTTATGTTTAAAATTTATAATAATCATGTAATTTTGACCGATTTTAATGATTTAAGAAATGTTAAATAGAAATCATTTCGAAATAAAAATAATGCCCATAACTATAATTATATTATGAATCATAACAAATACCAGAACCAAAAAATTTAACATTTCATAATTCCACATAAAGTGATATTATAATTACCAGTGCGTTAAACCCAGCGAATAACATCAGGAATTGAGTATCCCGCCAGGACCCCGCCTAGTCCCACTCCCCTAAAAGCCCTTTTTATATAATATTTATTATTTTTTCCTGGAGGCTTAGTCCCATTCCCCTTTTTTATAATATTTATTCTTTTTCTTTAAGCATGTTTTCTTATAGCCCTGTTCCACCCCCTCTAACCTCCTTTCTGTATAATTTTGTTTTATCCATATTTTATTATTGGATGAAGTTTCTATAAGGCTTAGGCTTTGTAAAAATAAAATAAGCCTCACTTCAAATCTACACTCGGAAAGCACTTTTGACAAGGGAAATCTCTATAATGGCTCTAAAATCAATTTCCAACATTAACAGTAAAATTTGAAACTCATAAAATATACAGATCTTATGGATCTATAAATACTTATTTTTAGAGCGAAATGGACGGTCTCGATAATTTGTTACAATATACAGTATTTTTAGAACTTGAAATCCTATTTTTTTTCACAACCATAATGTTCAAGCCTATATGATCTACTTAAAGGTTTTTCAATGCTTATATTGTAATTTTTGATTAGTTATGAGGTTGGGCTTTCCTTGGTTAGTTTGATAGAGTGAAGCCCCTATCAAACTATTTTCTTTTATTATTGGAAAAATTGTATAAAATCCCCAAAACGAATTTTCTAATCAATTTACCCCAACCTAACTTTTCCTGTCAACTTCATCTTAAAAACCATGTTCCTTACCAACTACCTTAAAAAAAAAAAGGTTCATTTTTTTTTTGACGAAAATACCTTTCTCTTATCTGGAGAGGACGGTCTAGCATTTGGAAGAGGCTTGGGGTCCAACATTTGGAAGGGGCCAATTATTTTGCTCAAATAGGCGGTCTGGCTTTTCAGTGTGGTAGTTTGGGCTTTTCAATGTGGAGGTTCGGGGATTATGTTATTCGAAAAATAAGCAATCCCATTTTAAAAGGCTTTTCAATGTGGAGGTTCGGGGATTATGTTATTTGAAAAATAAGCAATCCCGTTTTAAAAGAACGGTCCAGCATTTTGAAGGGGTAGACCAATGTTTTGAAACGGTGGTAGGTCAGTTTGAAGGGGGGCAATTCGGTGTTTTTAAGTGGCAATCTCGAGTTTTGAAATGAGCAGTCTGTACAAGTGCGATCCGGCATTTTTTATTATTGGAATTCGAAAAGGATTCGTTATGTATTGGAATTTTCGTAAAAAAAGAAATTTTTTTTTTGTATTGGGGTTTTTGCTAGTAAACATAGATTTTAAAGGGCAAATACTAAAAAAGGTTTGGTGGGGTAAATTGAATAGAAAGTATGTTTTGGGGTTTTATACAATAGCAATTATTCTATAGTAATATTCGCCATCAATATGTGTAAGACCCCATTGGATCACCATTAAATTTAGCAGGTGATCGTTTGAAAAAGCATTCTAGGATAATCAGCCTTTATGCAATTTTTCCTTTATTATTTCAACCCCTCGAAACAAAAAAATCCGCACCTCTTGAGTCCTGCCCACCGTTAAATTAGTGCGCACCGAATTCTGAAATAAGTCGGAGTTCCGACCCCCGAAACAGAACGAAATTTCGGTTCAAACTTTCAAGCCATCGTCTCCAGTCACCCATCTTCATACTGCTCCGAAAGCCGAAACGAAATTTTACTACGAAATGCTCCGAAATGATAGGACCCCGTTATTGCACTCAAGGGAGTCTAACCATGATCCACAGTCCGTAAAATCACAGATAAAACTCAGTGCTGCTCATCGTCTTTGTTGATTTTCAGTGCAAGGCGAGAGAATCTGAGCTCGACTCTCTCTTCTGTGTCTGCGTTTCCTTCATAATTTGAACCTTCAAAACCCTAACCATGGCGACGCGTTACTGGGTGATATCGCTTCCGGTTGAGAACTCAGCGTCTTCTTTATGGAGTAGATTACGGGAATCGATCTCAAGGCATGCCTTTGACACTCCTCTTTATAGGGTATGATACTTTCTATCTCTAGATCTGGAATTAAAGAGGGAATTAGAGAGGGAGATACATTGAGCGAATTGATTCCTGGTAGATCTGCATTTAGATAGAGAAAATCGTTAATTGAATATTTAAATTTTTTATATATATTTAGGGTTTATTTTTCTGTAAGAACTGAGAATTTTTTGATGGGGTTTTTGATGTGATTTAGGGTTTATTTGCTGTAAGAACTGAGAATGGGTAATTTATGCAGTTCAATATACCAGACCTTAGGGTTGGTACCCTCGATTCTCTTCTCGCATTGAGCGATGATCTCGTAAAGGTAAGAAAGAATAGGTTCTCAGATATCTGATATTCTGATTATTCTCTTTCTTTGTCGCTCTTCTCCCTCTTATTCAGTAAGTGACTGCTTATGGCATAATTCTGCTCCCTCCCTCTCTCTCTCTCCAGTGAATGAATTAACAAGGTAAAATGTCAATCTTTCTCTTTCTCTGTCCTTTGTTCCGGTGAATGAGTAACTACGGTAGAATCTCTTTCTCTGTGAATTAAATCATATAAGAAAATGCTGGATTTATTGATTATTTATCTGTACTTATTGTGGGGAATTGGTGAAATATATGGATAGTCGAACAGTTTTGTGGAAGGTGTTTCGCATAAACTAAGGCGTCAAATTGAAGAATTGGAGAGGAGTTCAGGTGTAGAGACCGGCACTCTCACAGTTGATGGAGTTCCAGTGGATTCTTATATTACAAGGTAAATTTGCTTCTATAAAATAATCTCTTATTCATTCAATTGCTTTTTAGGCATTTTCCATTGTTTTTGAAATTTTTTGGTTATATTTATTGGCTTGCAAATGATGAGTGCTAGTTTAAATCTGGTTTTTGATGCCAGGTTTGTGTGGGATGAAGCTAAGTACCCCACTATGTCACCTCTCAGAGAGATTGTCGACAATATTCTTGCTCATGTGTCCAGGATTGAAGATGATCTTAAGGTAATTTCTACTTTTTCCTTGTTATGACACTTTAAGTTAATTTCAGTATTAACTAGTAATCAATCTCTTAACTTGATCTTTTATACTTTTTAAACATATTTTTTGATGGTTTAATAATTATTTGATTTTTTTGAGAGTCTGTAGATCGAGAATAGAATGGCAAGCTATGTTACACATTTTAAAGGTGTGATGATGGAACAAAGTTATAATTTTTATCCTTAAGTTGGAAAAAAATCATTATTTCAAAAGTATGATGATTGAACAAAGCTATCCATAAATTTCGACATTGACTAGTAAATGGATCCTTAAATTGATTTTTTTAAGATCATTTTAATTTTATTACTTGCTTGTTTTGATAGTCTAAAAATTGAAAATAGAATAGCAAACTATCATAGTTTTCAAAACTATGATCTTCATCATCGTCAAGGCCTTTTCCCAACTAATTGGGGCCGACTATACAAATCCTGGTTCGATGCTCTATTAAGGGCTATACCCTTAGAGAAGCCATAAGTCCCCATAACTTTCTCACTACTTCCAACCATGTCCTTTAGGCTTACCCCTTATCATTTTTGAGCTTTACACTTGAACTAATTCGTACCTCCTAATAGGTACTGTACTGGGTCTGCGCCAGACATGGCCATCCCACCTAAATCTACTCTCTCTCATCTGATCGCCTATTGGTGCCACACCTAAATTTTATCGAATGTATTCATTTCGAATCTATCCTCTCTTGTTTTGTCACACATCAATCTCAACATCCTCATCTCCGCTATACTCATTTTATAAGTATATTGTTTTTTGACCGCCAACATTCTGGCCCATAGAGCAAAGCTGGTCTCATAGCTGTCCTATAGAACTTGCCCTTCAACTTCATTGGCATGCGGCGATCACATAAAATTTCGATTGCACATCTTCACTTTGTGCACCCATCTCTAATTCTATGTGCGACATCTTCTTCAATCTCTCCATTTTCCTGGATTATCGACCCAAGATATCGATCTTAACTACTTCCTCGTCTCTTCTCATTACTAAACTTGCATCCCATATACTCCATCTTAATCCGGCTAATTTTAAAACTTTTAGATTCTAGAGCATCCCTCCAAAGTTCTAACTTTGCGTTGACACCGTTTCGGGTCTCATTGATCAAAACTATGCCATCTGCTAACAGCATGCACCACGGTACTTCATCTTGTAAGTGTCTAGTTAAGTTGTCCATAACTAAGATAAAGAGGTATGGACGCAATCTTGATGATGTAACAAAATCAGGTTTGGTTGGTTTTGAGATTTTCAGAGAAAAAAAAAAAAATCTGGTTTGCACTCACTATGAATTGGTTATGACTTATTGCATAAGAGTTAAGGCATCTATATAGACATACGAATTAAACAGACTAATAAAACAAAGAATCAGTAGAAAGGCATGACAACATCATTACAATGAGTTGCGAGAGAGATATAAGACTGAATGGGGATGATTGCCGTTGATAGAGTTCCGATAATATGAGAGACTGGTGAATGTTTGGAGGGCATTTTATACAAACTGATATAAGAATTTTAGTTTGCTACTCATAATAAAAAAAGTAAAAAAGTAAAACAAAATTGTTTCAACCAATAACTTTATGTATATGCCCTTAAGTCTGCCTTCTTGTTCACAAGCTTGATTTGTGTAGGTGCGTGTGGCGGAGTTCAACAATGTTCGCAGTCAGCTGAATGCGATCAAGAGAAAGCAAAGTGGGAGGTAGGTCTGAATTAGTTGTATTTTCTCATGCAAATGAATGCTCACACAAGCTAGATGTCCAAGTCTACAAGGATCCAGCATACTGCTTTTTAGGAGATGCACGAAGAGCTTGTTCACTCTTGCACCCATTGATATTAACTGGATGTTATTTTCGTGTATTATGCCTCTTTTGATGTTGTAGTGTTTTTTTAGTTAATTATGAAATGAGAGTGAATTTTTTGTTTATTTCAGCTTAGCTGTGCGTGATCTCTCTGATATAGTGAAACCAGAGGATATTATAACATCTGAACATTTGGTAACACTACTCGCAATCGTTCCCAAGTATTCTCAGAAGGACTGGTTATCAAGCTATGAGACTCTTACTACATTTGTGGTATGATATCACTATTGTTTGTTAGCTAAAGAGGTCGTTTTGTAGCACTAAATTCATATATTTAAATTTCTTTCTTCCTTTGCAATGCAGTGTTTAGGATTTTATAAATTGTGTGGCTTTTCACTAGAGATGTTAGTGTATTTAATGAGAGGATCTTCAAGAAGGAAACCTGAAGCTCCCTTTGGAATTTCTCATTATCTTTTAAATTTTTTGGTATTTTTTTGCCAATGAACTCCAATTGTATGTATATTTATTCAGTGGTGCAATGTTTTATTAGTATTAATACTTTCAGTTGTTATTTGGTTGTACTGAGAGAAAAAAATATTTATTTTGTTATTTATGGCTAAAAGTATATTCTCTGTTTACGAAAAATGATTTCTGTTTGATGCCTATTAAAGGCTAATTTTCTTAGGTGCCATTACTTGTTCTTAGAAGTTATGAATCTGGGCTTGAATTGTAGATGACTTCATTCTACTTGCATGTAACATTTCTTGGGGTTGGACATTGACACAATGTTCACTGAAATGATGCTAAATCTATGTCAAGCTTTCTTTTCCATGATAAATTTTGATTTCATAGGTTAATTTAGTTTACACTGAGACTTTAAAGTTTGCCTTACAGTTGCAAATTTCATCCGGCATTTGTGGGCCCGTTTGTCTCTATTGTAAATGTCTGCTTTGGGTGATTTTTGGAGTCACCTAGGTTTCAAATATAATCCAACAGTGTTCATTGCGGTCAATATATGGTCTCAGAATGCCTCATCGTGGTCAACTCAGACACCCAGTCTATCTCATTTTGAGATTAAACTTGGTAGATAGAGCAGTGTCTCAGGAACCTATTACTAAGTTTTGTTCAGTTTCAATACCAATAGGGGGCTCAAATTAATTCGCTGCGGTTTGCATTTGTTCAGTAATATCTGTATATGGTTGTAAAATGCCACACTGCGGTAGCAGAGGCCTTATGACATCAGTCGACCTCAAAATTGGTGGGATGATAGAGCAGTGTCTCAGGAACTTGCTATCCATATTTTAGGGGATTTGGAGTTTATTGCAGGTATATATGAAATTCGCTTCAGAATACTGCCAGAGTAAGCAACACAGTGATGAATTGGATTCTCCACTGTATGGTTCAAAATCTGATAATTGGATTCTCCACTATATGGTTCAAAATTGGATTTTCCTAAGGTGCTTCCAATGGACCACGGGTTTTAAAGTTAATCTTTCCAAGACCACCATCATGGGGGGTAGCCATGAGTCTTGAATCTATTACCCATTTTGCCAACCTTTGGGGCTGTAAAGCGTAATCCTTGCCCTCTTGCTACTTAGGATTACCCCGTGTTTATCGGCAAATCTAAATCTAGTTAGTGAGCCCACATAATCGGCAAGTTTGACAGGAGATTTGCGGGGCGGAAAGGCAGATTTCTTTCCCGGCAGGGAGGCTCATCCTTATCAAGGCTATCCTCTCTAGCATCCCTATCTACCAAATGTCCATCTCCATGATCTTGGCCTCAATGGCTAACCGCGTTGAACAACTCATGAGAAGTTTCCTCTGGTCGGGAATGAAAGGAGATATCACCTTGTAGCTTGGGAAACAGTTTGTATCCCAATATCCCGAGGGGGTTTAGGTATTAGAGCCACCAATGTTGCTCTTATCAGCAAGTGGTGGTGGAGATATGCAGTCCAAAGGGGTCATCTATGGCAAGAAGTTGCAGGGTCCCCTACAATGCCTCAAGTCTTTGGAAGGGTTTCCTATCCTGCCTTCATTGCTTCTTAGCCAACATTCACTTTTGTCCGAGAGAGGGAAGCAGAATTGCCTTTTGGACGGACATATAGATTGGTCATACCCCTCTAAGGGAGGCTTTTCCTACCCTCTTCCTTTTGGTACACAACCCTTTATCCCCCATTGCCGAGAATTTCAAGCCCTCCTCTCCCCATGAAGGGATTTGGTATCCAAAATTCAGAAGGCCTCCAAATGACGTAGAAATGCCAGCCTTTCTTGAATTGCAGGCCCTCCACTCTTTCTTTCTCCCTCCTCTTGGCCTCGACAAGTTAGTATGGACCCCCTTCCTCTCCGGTGTGTTTTTAGTGTCATCTTTCTACATGCCCTTCTTAGGTCTCCTCAGATTACATTTTCCCATATGTTTCCAGCATCTAAAGTTTGGACCTCAATGATACCAATAAGAATTCAGTTCTTTAATTGGGTGGCTACTCATGAAAGAGTCTTAACTGTAGATCATCTACAAAGAAGGGGTGTGCAAATCCCCAACCGGTGCATCATGTGCCTAAATGAAGCCGAAACCATCGCTCAACCCTCTTGGCATTGTGAGCTCGCTTCCCACCTCTGGGGTTTTATTCTCAAGCTTTACGGGTGGTTCTGGGACACCCTGCAGTCCATTCCCCAGCTTTTTTCTTCTACCCTTCTCCTCCATGTTCCAAATTAGGCATTCTTTTATGGAGAGCCTCGGTAGCTGCAATCCTTTAGATCCTCTGGCTGGAATGGAACCAAAGAACTTTTAGGGGAGATTTTCAAATACCGACACCCTCCTGGAAAAAGTGCGTTCCCTTGTCATCTTTTGGGCTACCAACGCAAAACCTTTCAAGCACTTCTCCCTCACAGATTTCCATCAAATTTGGAAGCCCTTCTTCACCTAAGGCCTTCTCAAATCCGTCAGCCTCTTTCTGGTCCCCTCTCGCCTTATGCGAAATAAAGTTCAACTTCGATGGGTGCTCCTTAGGCAACCCCGGCCCATTGGGAGTTGGAGGGATCTTCCGCAATAGTGCTGGCCGCTCTCTGGTCCGTCGCGCATTCCATAGGCTGCTCCTTATCTAACCAGGCAGCAGCAGAGGCCCTTCTCACTGGCCTAAGAAATTTCAACAGGGCATGGGCAACTTGTTGATCATCTAAGGAGACTCCGTTAATGTCATCTCGTGGACCTCCATTGTAGCCCCGTGTACGTGGAGGCTTGATCACCTTTTTGACGAAATTTTCTGTCATTGTTCGGATTTGCAAATTGTCTGGAGGCATACTTGGAGGGAGGCAAATTCCATCACAGACTCCCTTGCCAAAGAAGGGGCCGACTCCCTTGCCAAAGAAGGGGCCCAAGGATCGGC
>NW_006498507.1:1975150-1985617 GCF_000471905.2 Amborella trichopoda | reverse complement strand
ATATATGGAAGATGCTTGGGTGAGCCTACTAGCTCACAGAATAGTATAAGCCCAATGGCCCAGATTGAATCTGGGCCGATCTGACCGCCGAGAGTATTTGAATTTTAATTTTTTTTTCCACAAATCCAAATCACTTGAAATTTTAGGTGAATATTCTTCTCATCAAGCCGCACCTAATAAAAATATAAAAAAATAATCCGCAAAAGTAAAAATGACAAAAATACCCTTAAAACTTTACGAGGATATTTTGGTATTTTTTTCATGTAAAATATTTTTTTAATATTTTTCGAATATTCACCTATTTTTTATCAACACACTTCTAAAATTTCAAGTGATTTGGATTTGTAGAAAAAAAAATTAAAATTCAAACACTATTGGGCATCCGTGTTCGTTAGATCAGCCCAAATTCAATCTGGGCCATTGGGCTTATTTTTTCTTGTGAGCCCATTGGCTCACACACACACATACACACACATACACACACACACACACACAGAGTACAAGGAGGTCGCAATCATTCTTGTCCCTTGGATTTTAAAATGGGTGGTTGTAAGAGTGTCATTGAAAAGACACACACACAGAGTGCAAGGAGGTCGCAATCATTCTTGTCCCTTGGATTTTAAAATGGGTGGTTGTAAAAGTGTCATTGAAAAGACTTAAAGTTCAATTTTTTTCTCAAATTCCATGACTATCCCAAGCCATGCAATTTTACATCTAATGAATTGGAGTGATTGTGACCTCCTTGTAATAAAGATAAATGTTTTCTTTGTATACATTCTATAGTTGAGGGAACCTTGGGGTAAGGCCACCGTTCCACTTTGGGAATCCCATCCTCTGGTTCTTCTAGGGGATCTTAGAGGGAGCTAGGTTTAGAGATGTAGGGAGCTCGCTCCCTATAAAATGGGATCTCTGCCTACATGCTTGTAGGATCCCTCCAAGGAGAGGAGCTATACTATTAACTAAACTATTGCTCCTCGGTATTACAGATTTTTTTCTTAAGAATATGTTACACTGTCATGCATATCACATCATGGTAAGCTCGAATTATGGTATTTATGATGTTGTAAATTGTATTATTGTAGTAAATTTGAGTACTATAACTATGGCATTGGTAATAACCTAAGGTGTATGATAATGGATCGAGCGGGCATTGGCTCATCTTAATTTTATCATGTACTATTAATTGATCTTGTTTTATGGAAAGTAGAGCTTAAATCCTTCCAAGTCAAGACCTCGATCCCAGTAACATGGGATCATGCTCCCAGTTATCCTCGGATGTAGCTCATTAATTTGTTGAATGTACGGACGTCGATCCTAACCCCATGGAGCTTCCACCATATGGCATTTCGGCGTCCCCGAACTGATCCCGCTCTTAAACCTGCTCCCTCCTCCAACAACTATGATACAATCCCTTACAAATGAGTCATATTGTATGTCACATTAGCATTTTGTGAACCTGCAATTAGCTGGCCATGATTTCTATAGATCTCTTCCTGTATTTAAATACAAATTCTACCTGCAGACTGTGTTAGTGTGCTTGTAGAAGTAGATCTGGAGGAGTATATGCATTTTGATAGGTAATCTAGAAGAAAATCAAGTGAAGTTCCATTTGAGGAAAACCAATTTCATATGTGTACTTGGGACTACAGCTAAGTTTGTTTAATATTTTTCTTAATTTTTCCGAAAACGTTATTGATTTGCTGGTAATTACTAGCGTGTGGACCAGTTTCGATATTTGACTTTACAGTATGTAGCTGGGTCCCTTACTGAACCAAAAGTTTGTAAAAAATTGTTAGCAGAGAGCAGTTAAACTAGCTAATGGGTTTGGATCTAACTGAACACTACAATTCAGATACCCAACAAACTCACATTTTGCCTCTAAAAGGAGTTTTTCTTTCCAAATTTTGAGGTAGTGAGAAATGAGTTCTGTTCATTACATTTGGATCATTGAAATCTAATTCTTGATTAGGCTAAAGGAATTTAAGAGAGGAAGTCGTTATGGAATTTAAAATAACATTATGAAATTTAAAAGAATACAGATTTAGATAGTTTGCGTGGAAGTAGAACAGTCGATTGTAGTTCTAAGATACTTGCAATCATGGAAAATGTGAAATGGTTGAAATTTTATGAGGGAGTTTTATGATGATTAAACCACTCTTTTAGCATATGTAGCTGAACTGAATTCTTTTGTTGTTCCATATTGCTAGAAATGATTTTTTGTCACTTTGGCAAGATACCTTTTAGCATGCTTTCAAATGTTTGATTTCTTAGTTCCTATTTGTTTTATTTATGAATCAGCTTATTTGCAATCTCTCAGGTGCCAAGGTCCTCTAAGAAGTTGTATGAGGACAATGAGTATGCTCTCTACACTGTAATACTGTTTCGTAAAGTTGCAGACAATTTCAGAATCAGTGCACGTGAGAGGGGATTTCAGGTAGGTTAGGTTTCTTATTTCTGCTTATTCTCGAACTGAGGATGATTCTATATATTAGAAAATAACCTTGACAATCCTCAGAAATGATTCTCCGGGTTTGACTTTTGAGGAATACCAAAATTCCAACTTTACCATCTTTATTATTTGTATATAAATTCTCACATGGCTCAGAATTCTTGGCTGACATTTTTCCAAATGAGAGTTTTATAATAAAAGAGGAAAACGTTTATATAAGGGTGAGGCCCTAAACGATCAAATTAAGGCGCACCTCAAAAATTCACTAGAAGAGGTTGTTTCAATACCCAAAAATCCTCAAAGCAATCATCTCGACCTCAAGATGTATGGACATGAGAAAAAATGGATTTTAAATCCTGGCAATAGTGCTTCTTGTAATGTATTTTTTGGAGCGTCAATTTTCAAGATTTTCAAGTGTTCATAGATCCTTGATCTACACTACCTTTAGAGGTTTAAATTTTTTAATTATAGATGAAAATAAATTTTTAAGCCATCCCAAAAATTTCCAGTACCGCAACATCTTTCGACACCATTTGAAGGTGCGCCATACTTTGATTGTTTAGGGCCTCAGCCTTATACAAATCACACCCAATAAAAAATGATGTAGTTCATCATATTTTACTTCCATTTTGTTCAGAATTTTTATGAAACATTTAGCCCAGTTAGGATAACTGAATCTCCTTTTAATGCTTCATTTTATTTAGATTCGTGATTTCGAATACAGTCCTGAAGCACAAGATAAGCGACAACAGGAATTGGAGAAGTTGCTGCAAGACCAGGAAACAATGAGCCACTCTCTTCTACAATGGTGCTATGCTAGTTACGGGGAGGTAAATTTTCTGCTCCTTACACAATGATGTATAGTTTCATAGATTTTGAGTGCTATCATACCTGATTTGGGTGTATTTGTAGTGATGTCTCTGACAGTGTTCTGGTGATAGAACATTGGACACGGTCGGCCTTGTTGCCTTGTGTTTTTCTTTTCGACATGATATGAATGACCTTGTTGCTTTGTGTTATATTGCAAAGCACGGAATCACCTCCTGCCATGAAATAAATAGTTATTTTCCTTCAATTCAATTTTAGTCCAGATTTCATTTCTTAATGCAATGAGTGTAGTGTATTAACATTTAACTATAACCTCCTTAAGTCTGGTGAAGCACATGGTGGCAACTGGAGATTATATCTTTCCTATAGACAATTTGATGTTAATAAAGAGCCACTTGTTTGTGTTCTGCAAAATGGATTACATATCAAGTTAAACATGTTAAACATATTTTGGAAGAATTTTAGAAGTCTTACATTGCCTGCTTGAAGGATTTTTAATGTTTGGCATGTTTCATGCAGAATGGCAATTTTAGTTCACTGCTATATATATTACATTACAGAGGTTTTATTGCAAGGTGCAATCTTTCATTTGGCATAAAATAATTGTCTCTAATAAGCATGGGCTCACATTAATAAGCAAATGATACTTTGTTAAAAATCTTTTCCAATGTGCATGTGTGCCAAATTATGCAAAGTTTATGGTACTTTGTTAAAAATCATGAGCATTCTGCTATGCGATGCAGGTTTACACTGAATTTACAATGTATCAGATGGCTATCCATTATGAAGACAAACCTATTTTTGCTTTATAAATATATCATAACAACTTTCATAAAAGAAAAAGCAATTGATCAGTACCATGAAACTAAAAGCAAAGATCACAACCCCCAATTCTAGGAATAGACTTTTTTAATGAACTTCGGATTCAATTTGTTGAGATTATTTTTGCTTATTAATGTGTTTTTAGTTTTATTGTATCAACTTATTTTGTGAATCTATTTTTCTTGTCAGGTTTTCAGCTCCTGGATGCATTTCTGTGCAGTTCGTGTCTTTGCAGAGAGCATTCTGAGATATGGCTTGCCTCCATCTTTCTTGGTATCTAGATTCTTTACTAACATGACAATGTTTTTGTCAAATTCATGTCAGAGTCTGCAAGATAACCAGTTCTTGCTTCGGTGTTAATTTCAGGCCGCGGTCTTAGCTCCACCAACCAAGAGTGAGAAGAAAGTTCGTAGTATTTTAGAAGGGCACTGTGGTAGCAGAAACAGGTGAAATTTTTGGTTGGGGCTTCAAATCCCTCGTTCCTGTTTCAGTACTCTCATGCTTTGATTGGACCCATAGGGTGTACTGATACTTGATCATTAGATTTGGCTGAATTACTGAACAATTAGTGGTTACAAATCTTAAAAGTCTATCATAATAAACCATGTGTTGATTGCTTTTTGGAAGACTGGCTATTGAATTATGCCAGTATGGGTTATGGAAGAGGAACAAGGAAAGAATGTTGCCCTGGTTATTTCCTCGGATGACGATTATACAGACACATGAGAAAGCTTGATGCCTCTGACTTTGACTAAACTGATTTCATGTGCTTTACATCCAAAGACAGAAATTTTAGGAGCCATAGGTTTGTTGTGATTTGGATGTAATGATGGAAGAGCATGCTCTGCACCTTCCATGCCTAGAAAAGTATTTAACTATTCATAACTGCATAATTCATGTGAATAAGCATTGGAGATAGTGGAGTGGGAAAGAAGTACCTTGTCACCTATTAGGGGATGCCCATGATGCAAAGAGTTCTCTGCTCAGAGAAGGATGCTTAGAGGAGAGTTAACCTGTAGGAAGCTCTCAATGAATTGCTGCACTTGTTACTTTGTACTTTACTCTACTATCCTCTATTTCAGTGGAAATTTAGAACATATGCTATTAAATGAAGAATTCCATGTTAAAACATTTATGATACCCTTATTAGACGTTAAATGCTACAAGTACATTCTCTTCACCCAGTACGAACACGCAAAGATCTACTCATTGTAAAAGTAAACTAATGACAAGCAGGATTATAATGGTTCTGATGAAGGCTTTTGTACTAGTTTGTTGGAGAGAATGGGATTCCTTGATCGTTCACATTGAGGGATGTTAGAATGGTCTTTTTCCTGTCCTCAGTTTTGTTGGATGAATTGCTAAAATGTTTCTTTGGAAGCTCTCAAGTTTCCTTAGGCTTTCAACAAGTGCACCCACTATTTTCTTTCTGCATTAGTTTAGAAGTAAAAGTGAGGCACCTATGGAGGATTGATTTTTTCATAGAGGGAGAGAGTTTCTGAGAATCTCAATCGTCCTTTATCTTTTTCATCGTGCTAGAAGCCTTATCAGTTGGTTCATGAAGTAATTTGCTTAAGCCTGATTGAAGAAGTCCTCGTTGCTTGGGGAATGCAGATAGTTGCAGATCTTCAGTTTGCAAATCATATCATTGTATTTTGCGATTCTGATGATAAATAGTACGAGGATGATCCTGAGATGCTGCAGGAAAGTGTTTGGATTGAAATCATCATACACAAGTTCTGTCCTTGCATCTGAGGGAAGGCTTCAAGAGTTGAGGATTTCTCCATCAATTTACGTTATAAAGTGGAATAGCCATCTAGCAATTTCTTTGTGTAGCATCGAACCTTGGAAATGCAATCTGCTGATCAATGAATTTGAGCAAGGCTTGCATTGTGGGAGAGTCAATGATGTCCTCGTCTGGTGGAGCTTCATAACTACGCTTTGCTAATACTCCATTCAGCTATTCCCATATTCTATGTACCTGCCTGGTTGGCAGATAAGCGAAAAAAGTTCAAAGTGAGTATAAATATTGGTCAGATACAAGGATCTCTGCATATCTGCATGCCTACTTCTCTGGGCATTGTGACCAGGTTCGCAAGGTTGATCAATAAGGCCTTGTATATATATAGGAACCACCTCTGGTCTACACTGCTCAAGGAAAATATGGTCAGAATGGCGCTGAGGGAATTAGACAGGTGGGTTCTGCAGAGCCATGATTTTGTTGAGCCTTGTCCTTAAAGGAGTTATGTGTCTTCTGACTAGCAGACCTGGTTTGAAAGTCCGATACTAGTGACTTAGAGCAGAGTCTAGAAACCTAAACCAAGTGCTTGCTGGACTCCTTGAAAATTTCGATGGCATCCGCATATCCCTAGGGAATCCATGGTCATGATTGAATTTTAGTAGCCTTGGAAGAATACTTCGGACTTTGCAGGCCCAGCCAACATGTGTTTAAATGACTAAACTGCTAAAATGAGGGCTGTCATGAGGTATGAATTGTCTTAAGGTTCTGTTTGGTTTTTTCCTTTGATCCTTCATTGTAGAGGGTGATTCACTTAATTTGATCAGATGGACCAGGGAATATCTATTTACCCCTGGAGAGCCTTTTTAATGTAATGGGGAATGTTCATAGATTGGGTATGGGTCCCTATCTCAAATTCGGTTTTCTCTGAGAACTCCCATTCTGAGGAGGTTTTAAGAGGGTATGCATCTGTTGATCCAAGAGCTTGTGAAATAGATTAAGGAGAGTTATGAACAGTAGATAAAGATTGGGTTTATTGATCGATTCCGAAGTTCGCTACATATTTTTTAGTTGGCAGATTATCTGTTCCTGCTCCAGTTAGATTCTTGGTTACTATCTTTGGGAGTCCCAGTTAATGAAAGTGATTTGAAGAGCCTTGGTAATTCAATCTCGGATCATCCTCTGATCTTGTTGGACATGATGGAGAATTCTCTCTCTCTATCTATCTCTCTCTCTCTCTCTCCCTCTCTCTCTGACTTCCATTTTTTGAGAATTTGCGGAGTTCAACTTCAGACTGTTTAGGGGGTAGTGCTATTCGGCCTGGGCGCTGCTATTCTGCCTCAGAAACCTTGATTTTAGCGTGAAGAACTTATTCGTTGAAGAGGGATTCCACTACAGTAATAACTTGGGCGAGTCGTAGAGAACCTTGCCCTTGGAAGCTCAAAAAAGTTTTTGATGAGATCTTTTAGTCTTAGCATTATGAGCAGAGTGTTTTGCTACATCTGGAGGGAGTCTCACGAGCTGGTGGACTCCCTTGTGTAAGAAGGAAACCCCAAACCCCTTTAATTATAACAACTTTTTAGGCCTAACTTCATAGACGGATGTGTTAAAGAGTTCTTATTTCAATTTCTTACGCAGCTCGAGTCTTTTATGTGCAGACTTATTTTGTACAGAAGAAAAATACATGCACACACATTTTAAATCAATGAAATCCTGTTAACATTAGAAAAGGAGTCTGTGAGAGTAAATGTCAGGGTTTTCTGGAGTTCTACGAGTGCATCAAAGCTTGAATTAAGGGCCATCCAGATACTGGAGGGAGATGAGCCTTAAGTGAGATACTAACACTTCTTGTTTCTTGCTCCCAGAGATCCAGAAGACTCTAGGCATATCCATTTTCACTCATGCGCGACTACTTATGGTCATGGGCCACATATATGAGCATCATTCATGTACATGTTTTGGGCCGCATATACATCGGAGTTGCTTAGACAGGCAACCATTTGTGTATTGGAAGTTTAGAATAGCTTGAAACCACATTTGGTCTTTCTTGTTTTTCTTTTGCTCGACAGTATCCCACCATTTTTATTGCATATGTACTTGTTGATATCATGTATACCACGTGTTATTATTTGGCTCTAATTATATGCGGATGTGACTGCCAATGGGGTATGATGGACGGTACACATCTGTAATGTCGATTGTTTGTTCCTGACATTGGATGGTGGAGATTAATTGGATGCGGGTGAATATCCATCTTTTATATTGTGGTTCATCTCCACTATCTGTTGTTGGAAATGAGCGGTGGATGTCCCACTGTGTACCACATACTTGCATAACAATTTACTTTTAAATTAGGAAAAAGTTTATATAAGATTGCCACTTTGAAATGTAGAATTAAGGTGCACCTTGAAAAACCCTCTAATTGATCATCTTGACATCGAGATATATGGAGAAAAAAGAAGAAGAAGATTTAGAGTCCCAAAAGAGTGCATCTTGCAACACATTATCTGGATCATCCATTTTTCAATATTTTCATGTGTTTATAAATTTACTTGATTTGAACCATTTTTGGAGTTTATAATTAGAGATGAAAAAATATTATCAGGCCATCCTAAGAAATTTTGACCCCAAAATTACATCTTATGATAAAATTTAGAGGTGCACCATGCTTTGATTGTTTAAGGTTGCAACTTTATGTAAACCACACCCTTTAAATCATCTAATATGAGGTGAGTCATTAAAAAATAAGAACAAGAACAATAATCAGTATCATTATCATTATATATATGTTTATAATATATATATATATATATATAACACCGTGTACTGAAATTTTGGTGTTTGTCAGTGCCCTTTGGAAGTCTGAAGATGAAGGTGGGCTCCTTGGGCTTGTAGGCGAGGCAGATGCATATCCTTATGTCTCCTTCACAATCAATTTGATTTAATCGTTATTTGCATCCTCCATTTCAAAAGCCTAAGTTCGAGGGATCGATCGACTTTGGTATGTAATAAAGAGCTCCAAGAATTTGTGGAACTGTTCATTTAACACTGTAAATTAGCACTGCTTGCCCGATTCTTTTTCTATTATATTATTTTTTTCTGAATTTTTTGTGGCGGCTTATGATAGGGTGTCAGTGCCCGGTTGGACTCTGGAGGTTTAAATCAGAGCCTATCGCTGTGGGTTTTGAAGTATCAATATCTGAAAAATTGGGTAATGTATTTATCTTTGTTGAGGTTTTAATTGATGGATTGTAGTGTTGAGAAACGACTGTAGAAACCAATTGAGTGGCGTCCTTTGTCCATTCTTGATGATAGAATCAATCGTACCCAGATGAATGTTTCATGGGAACTTGTGATTGATCTTCTACCGCACATCATGGGAAACGGATTTTGTATGTTGTTGCACCGTACATCACATATGTGGAGGTCCATCTTAAAAATGGACGTTTGCGAGTCAAAAGGCTAGTGAATCCACTGACTCGCAGAACTTTTCCTTTCTTTCAGTACTCTCTCTTTCTCTAATACTTTGCTTAATAGCAAAAAGCTACATTAAATCGGAAATAACCTCCTTCCAAGGAAATAAACTATATCCAAGGATTTTCTTGAGTTGTACTCTGGAGATCCATTTTAGAATATCACCAAATGAGTATTTTTAGAGTGAGAAATAAAAGGACAAAGTTTTTAGTACCTAATGCACCATCCAGAAAGTAATCATAGAGTGTGATTTCTTTTATCTCAAAAATTTGGTTTAACTTGATAACGCTTTATTGAGGTTTTTGCCGTAGAGAGCAAATCTACATTTCGTACTCGTGGGAACATACAATCTTTTCTATTTCTCTTGTATATTTACTTTGGGCTAGAAGGTCGGTCCAACTGAATTTGGGATATTTGAAACATAGAGAAATATTTTGGAGGACCAAATTTTGGGAATAATGTTATTTTTTGTTTTCTCCACCCCCATTGTTGATCCAGATTGAGATTTATCAATCCTGATCGAGAATTGCCAATTGGGACGAGAGGAATCCCCAGGTTCTAACGTAGGCCTGAGGTCAAATAATCAGACAATCCAACGTTTTTAGTTTTTTAATGTTTTATTATTCCTTTGAATGGAGAGGCATAACCGATCCGATCAGAATTGTGGATCTGGGTCTATATAATAGAGGGCCAATCCAACATCCGATTCCGGCTTTTAGAACACTGCTCCAGTCATGTACGAATGGCTATCCTTAGTTTGGTCCTTTCTTAACGATGACTAACGTTTCTAGCCCAGCTGGTCAAGAAAATGTAGCTACAATGTCTGTGACCTGCCGAATGTTTTTGGCAATGGGATTTGGAGATGGTTCAGCTTAGGTGGTACTTGGAGGCAAACATGAGCCCTCAACCTTTCTCTCAGGAACCAGACCAAAAGACAGTCCAAACTTGGGCCAAACGTAAGAGAAGGAAGTTCCAAATCTTGAAGATTACCTTGGACTGTAGGGACCATACTCGTCAAGTACTTCCCATTTTCTAAAACCAAAATTATTGTGAGAGTTAAATAAAAGCTATTTGTTTAGAGAGCTATTCTCACTGAACTCTCTCTCTCTCTCTCTCTCTATATATATATATATATATATATGTATATGTAATTTTT
>NW_006498507.1:1956370-1975130 GCF_000471905.2 Amborella trichopoda | reverse complement strand
AAACCTTAAAACTAAGTTAGTTAGAGTTAAGTTAAAAGTAACGTAACTTAGTTTTAGTAGAGACTACTTCTTCTACTCTACTACTCTCTCTCTCTCTCTCTCTATATATATATATATATATATATGTATATGAAATTTTTTTCATGTGGGCTGGACCACATTTCTACAATATGCGGCTCCAAGTTAAAACATCCATCTTTAGGATGGATACAAATAGGTGGTCCATCTAAGCACAATTGAAACTAACGTCCACATGTTTTCTTAATATAATTATTATTTCTAATTTTTAAAATTTATTTATTTATATTTTCATGTTAGAGATTACATGTCTTTAAAATTACGTCCAAAAATCTATCTTAAAAATAGATTTTTAAGAGGTGACTCATTTCTACATGGACTCATAAAAACTGTGAATGATTATATATATATATATATATATATATATAAAAGAAAACATCACAATTTATTACAAAGCGACTCCATAGATGTGCGCAAACATCTATTCCAATCTCTCAGAAATGTCAATAACTTCAAACTCAAGAGATCTAATTCTCTACAGAATTTTCTGCCTCGTATTGTACCATTTGATGGAATCAGCTTCTGTAGTTATTACATGGCCCACTATATCTTCTCATTAGTTTTCGAGAGATCTATATATCTTTTTTTCTTTTTTCATATGTTCAGGGTGTAAATGGAAGGTGGGACGGTATGTCGAGGTATCAGCCCCGCTAACTCATTGGACCAACTCCATTTCCTAGATACTACCACTCTGCCCACCGGTGGATCCTTGATGGAGAACACAATTATTTTTATTTTTAAATTTTTTTAAATTTGCAGGATGTACATTATAGCTTTAGTTTTATGATTTATTTCTCGGATTTTTGTTATTTTTATTTACTTCATTAGTACTATTGACAATTATTGTTCAGAGTACTGCTTGTGGGTACTGTTCACAAGGGTAAAATTGTGATTACTAATTTTAAGTTAAGTTAGGATATATGGGCCAACGTATTATTTGTTTGGTCACTTTTTGTACTTGGAGCATTAAATTATAATATATAAGAGGTGTATGAGGCCTTGATGGGGTTATTTTACATTATTTTTAGAAAATAGAAGGAGAGAAAGCTTAGACTTTTGGAAATCTAGCTTGAGATATAGATAAGAAACCCTAAGTTTCTTTAAAGGAAAAAGTTTATATAAGTGTGAGGCCCTAAACAATCAAATTAAGGTTCGTCTAAAAAAATTCACTAAAAGAGGTTATTTTGATGACCAAAAGTCCTCAAATTGATCATCTTGACATCAAGATGTATGAACATGAGAAAAAATGGATTTCAAACCTTAGAAATAGTGCATCTTGTAATGCATTTTCGGATCATCAATTTTCAAGATTTTCAAGTGTTCATAGATCTGTTTGATTCATATTACATTGAAGCTTTAAATTTTATAATTAGAAATAAAAATAAATTTTCAGGCCGTCAAAAAGATTTTCAGTATCGAAACATCTTTCGACACTATTTTGAAGGTGCGCCTTACTTGGATTCTTTAGGGCCTCGGCCTTGGACTGACCACTGCATGTTTTTGGCTTTTGTACTTACCGATTTTAGTGCTTCCTCAAATTTTACTGCATCAATCCATGGGTGGGCTGCTCACAACCATTGAAATAGGTAAAGACATTCTATCTCTATATCAAATTTTGGGCATTGTCATGCCACCTTTAGACAACCATCTAATAGGCAAAGTCTATCCTTTGCCATTTCTTTTAGAAAGTTCATGTAATAATATTTCGAAAATTCTATTCGTCTCCAGTTTCCATAAATGCTAATAGGTCTGGTTTCTATGAGGTTGCAACCTTAAACAATCCAAATAAGGCGCACCTCCAAATTTTATCATAAAACGTAATTTTGGTGTAAAAATTCTTACTATTATTTCAAAATCTATTTTCATATCTAATTATAAAACTTTAAACTCTAAAGATGGTTAAAATCAAGTAGATCTATAAACATATGAAAATCTTGAAAATAGACTGTCTATATAATGTGTTGCAAGATACACTATTTTTGGAACTCAAAATCTTTTTTCTTTCATATTCATAGATCTCGATGTTGAGATGATCAATTAAAAAGTTTTTAACATTAAAACAACATTCTTACGATAGATTTTTGAAGTGCATATCTAATTCTACATTTTTAAGGTTGCAACCTTATATAAACTTTTTCCTTTCCTGAAATCTTTTAAAAATGGGCCTACATGAAGGTGGCACCCTTAAGCATTTGAAGGAGGTAAAATGGAAAGCTTTAACCTTATGTACTCAAGGGCTCCAACTTATAATTACCCAAAAAAAATAAAATAATCCTGAACTTACATAGCTAAGTGCATGGGCTAAAAAAAAATAGGGGTGGCAACGGGTTGGGTCGGGTTTAGGTTCAGCTCGACCCAAACCCAAAAAAAATGATATGGGACCCAGACCAGACCCGATTTGATTGGAATGAACTCAAAAATTAAAACAACTATATATTTAACTGTATTTAAATATATTTTATATATTGGGATCCAAAAAATATTACCCGACCTAAAATCCAAATAGTGTTTGGCTACAAGATTTTGACCCGAACCCGACAGGTCCAATTTTTGGACCCATACAGTAACCCCGATCAGGTCTACCCCACGGGACGCGGGTTAGGTCCCGGTCCATTGCCACTTCTAAAAATAAATTATACTTTTCGGTTCTATTGCAATACATGACTTTCTTACCCATATATAGATCGGCAAGAGGGGTCAAGAGCAAAGGGGATAAACCAGTAAGTACAGTGCCGGACCTAAAGTCGGGGTCGCCAAAAGATTATGTAGGAGCATATTATGTGTTCACTACCCTGGTAAACCCTGCATAAAGGAGTATTATTATTCCTAATTTTGGGAACTTTCTCAACATAGGGACCAATCCAACCCAAAAAGAAGAAGTTTCGTCCTAAGATTGAATAGAGACCCTCTAATTTTTGGATCGCCCCATCGGGATGTTTAGAAAATCAAAATTTTCCTTCTGTTTTTTCTGCCATTACTTGATTATAAAGTGGATCTAGAAACTCTAAATTGAAATATACTCCAAACTGTGTCCTTTGCAGGAGTACGGTGTGCTCCACTGCATGCTATGTGCATGATCATCAAGAAAATGGAGGAAAGAAAAAAAAATCGGTTAGCCTAACAATCATACAATGGACTGCATGTAATCCACGCAGTGTTCGATTCCTCGAACCGGACCTAGAAACCAGCCAAGCGCCGGGTATGAGTAACTCGGAAACCAGCCGGTTCACCTTGCCTATCCGGGTAGGACCCGGGCAGGCCAAAAAGTCTTAAATAAATAAAAAAAATAAAAAAATTTTAAACAAATATGAAACATATATTTAAAGCATGATTAAATAAAAAACATCCCAATGAAGTTGAAAAGTACTAAAAAACATAGATTTTAAAAAATCGATTTATGCCTGGGGATATTTTAGAAATAATTAAAAAAAAGAAATACGAAAAAGAAATATTCAGTGCCAAAACACATTCCAATCATTTTTAAAATGATAACAAAATATTAAAAAACATATAACAAATAAATCCCTTATTTTTTTGGGATTTTATATATAGTTTTATTTTATTATATTAAAATAACTGGCCGGACCACCTAAATTGACTAAAATTGCCTTGGCTAAAAGCCGGTTCCGGTTTACTTGGCTGATTCGAAGTTGGACCGGCCAATTTGTTGAACACAAAATTCAGGTTCTATAGCAAATGGGAAAGTGGTGGATGAGGGAAAAGGGAAAGAGGAAAAGTGCAAAAGACAAGGAAAAAAACAAAAAAAAGATTGGAGAATATAACAAGTGTACTGTAAGCTACATATGCTGAAGATCATATGAAAGCCTTGGTGTAAGGTCAAAGAAAAGGGTGTGCTGTTGCAACCTTAAACAATCTACCTCCAAATTTTATCATAATATGTAATTTTGGTGTAAAACGTTATTAAGATTATTTGAAAATTTATTTTATATGTAATTATAAAATTTTAAATCTCAAAAAATAGTTAAAATCAAGTAGATCTATACACACATGAAATTCTTGAAAATGGATGGTTTAGATAATGTGTGGCAAGATGCACTATTTTTAAGATTCAAAATCTTTTTTTTTTTTAATATATATTCATACATCTCAATATGGAGATGATCAATTGGAGGGTTTTTCAACATTAAAACAACATTTTCTAATAGATTTTTGAGGTGCATCTGTAATTCTACATTTTAAATTGCAACCTTGTATAAACTTTTTTCTAAAGAAAATTGGCAAAAAAAACCTGTCTACAATGCAGGTTATATTGAATTCAATGAAAGGATGGAGAGGATTGGAAAATCTGAAACCTAACCATTATTGTACAGTGTTCTACAATATAATTCAGGTTATATGCATCCCCTCAATTGTGCTAATAAGGGCCAATGGGACAGGCCATGTCTACATTTCACCAGATAACGACGCCATTAACGTCTCTCTCTCTCTCTAACGTGTCTCACCCTCTCTCTTTCTCAGCCCCTTCCTCGTGTGTAGCTATCACCTGATGAGAACACCATTAATGTCTCTCTTTCTCTCTCAACCCTTTCACCAACACGCCGTAACGTGTGCCTCTCTCTTAACTTCCCCTACCCCTCTCTCTCTCTCTCTCTAAGATCTCCTCTCTTTCTCTCTCTAACATCTCTCTCTCAACGTATCTCGGAATATCTCCTCTCTCTCTCTCTCTCGCTCTATTTACTAACCTGCTTTAAAGAGTCTTATCGTCTTTATCTCTAATCCTTATCAACATGCATTAAAGAATGTTGTCCTCTCTCTCTCACTTTGTAACATGTTCTTAAAGCGTGCTGCTCTCTCTCTCTCTCTTTCTAAGCCTCTTCTCGTCGTGCCTGTGTCTTGTCGTCTTTTAATTACTTTCCAAACAAGTTTAAAAGCATCTTATCTTCTCTCTTAGCCCCTTCCCAACTTTCCTGAAAGTCTCTCTCAGTCACTCTCTCCTTGTATGTGTGTTGGTGTAAGGGTAGGAATGATTGGGAGGTTCAAATTTTAACTGTCCGGTTAGATCAAAACCGGTCATTTGTGGTCTTCGCGAACCGTTAGGTGCTTTAAAAAAATCCAAAAAAAATATATAAAATACAAAAAAAAAAAGAGTTTTTATTTGTAATGTATTTTTTAATTTTTTTAATAAAGATCGGAATTTTTTTTTGTCATTAATAATTATTTTTATATTTTCCTATTTTTATAAAAATATCAAAAATACCCTTGAGTTCAAGTAGATTTCTTTAAACATATTTTTATTTTTGAAATTTTTTATATTTTTTAATGCCGTTTGCCCAATTCAACGTTTATCGGGGTTTTTGAGGGCGGTTTGATTTTTTATTTTAAACACCAGTATTAGGTGTTTCTCACACGCTCACGCTTCACGACCTTTTTATAAAATTATCTTGCCTTGGCTCTCTAAAACCCTAAGAGTGTCGGACCTCTCTATCTCTCTCTCCCTTCCCCACATGTATTAAAAGTATGTTGCCTTCCCTCTTCCACCCCTCCCTCTCTCTTAGGACCACTTGCCCAACATTCCGTGCCCCATGACCCCCAAACACTAGGACAAACCCATTCAATTGACCCACGCGCCCCCGCGGGTCCCTGCCGCCCTTCTTCAGCTCTCCCGGGCCCAGCCCACCGCGCCACTCCGACCACCCCCTCTCTCTCTCTCTCTCTCACATATTTAATCAACCCAACCCAACCCATAACTCCAAGAAGCGTAAGAAGAGACTTATTTGTCTTGAGCTGCCTTCCTCCTTGTCTAATTGTCGGGCCATCTCACCACACAAACCCTAAAACCACCCGTCTCCATTTTTTCTTTTTGCTTTTCAGGTAACTCTGAGATGTGTGGGGCTTTGTGGGGTTTCTTTCATGCCCCTTCTTTCTTTGTTTCTTCTCTCTTTTATTGGGGGGGAGAAGCAAGTTTGTTGGGTTTGTTATGGATGAGAGGGACTGCTGAATAACGGATTGAGAGAGAAAGGGAGGGGTTTAAGTGTTTACCTTTCTTTGCTCTTTAGGCTTCGAGTTGGCAGTAGATTTATGGACTTGGGTTCAAAGTACCTTTGAAACTTGACCAAAGTGTCCTCTTTTTACTCTCTCTCTCTCTCTACTTTCCCATATGTAGACAGAGAGAGGGGCGTGGTGTTGTCTCCTTATTCTTGAATTTGCGAGATGGGGTAGGAAATCGTTAAATATTCATGATACAAGGAGGCTTCGGTAATATGATACCTCACAAATAATAGTAATTTATGTACGGACACAAAAAGATAATACGATTTTTAGTGAAAATCACATAGAAGGTTGGTTTTTTATTTATTTTTGAAATTGAGGATGCCATCTTCATATCGTTTTTTAATATTATTTTTTTTTAGATTTTTCGTTAGAAGGGTAATGCCCTAGTGTGAGGGCCAATGCCAAGTCTAGAAGGCGATCCAATCTGAAGTTGGTATCTTCCAACCATCTTATTTCTTAACAAACAAATGAGCTAATGTGATTCGAGGAAGCCAACCTCGAACCGCGCTGAAGAGCAGTAAAGAAGGGGGGCTGCAGTGGGCAGCTCAAACCACCTTTGAATGATTAACAAAGTCAATCTTTGCAGTCCGAAGATGCCAACCTCGCACCGCTTTGAAGAGCACTACAGAAGGTGGTCCACCGATGCTAGCGTGGGACCAATTGGGTATTACCCTAAACATTAGCGCACAACCCTACTATAAAAAAAACTAAATAAAATTAAAATACAATCCGAGGATGCTCAACCGATGGGCAATTTTGAAAAAATAAAAAACTTCAAGTCGACGGACATTCCGCATAATTTTAACCCTAAATTGACTCATTTGGTATTTTACTATAATTTTTTTGTCCATACGTAATTCATTCTAAAAATAAAAGAAAATCAAGTCAAGAAAAATCAAACGGCGCAGTTTACTCAATGGGGAAGCTTAGGTAAAATGTTGGGTTTTGTTTTGGGTGTGAACCAAGGCATCTACACTACAAGACTCTCTCTCTCTCTGTAAGTGGCATTTTCTGTGTCTTTCTTTCAACTTTTCCAACTCCCCATCATTTTCCCTCCTTCCTCTTATCATGTTACATGTTTCTTTCTCAATTCTAATCTCTTGATAACAACATTTCTTTCCCTTTCTTTAGGCCCTTATCACTATTTCCTCCCTCCCCGTATCATGTCACCTCTTTTGTTTTTTTCCTAGTTCTTCATTCATTCTCTCTCTTCAATAATGGCAAAATTTGGCACATGAGCCCGAGGTTTGGACGTGGCAACAAGTCTCCATTCAGGTGGAAGGGCACGGCCTGGGTGGGCCCGGCCTGGTTAGGTCCATCCCTTGTCCGTATAAGTCCTAGCCGGGCTCTAACCGGGATGAGAAAAACAAATCAAGAAAAATAAATGCAAAAATTAAAAAAAGGAGAGTTAGGATGGGCTGAACAATGCTAGAGCTAGCCCTAGCTCGCCGTCTGGCCCCAATTTGTGTGGCCCAAGCTTATTTTTTTAGGGTTTGGCCGACAGGGGCCAATCCATTGTCAAGCCTATCTACACTTATCTCATCTGTTTAGGAACTCCAAACCTACTAGTCATCCTTACTCATTTATTAAAGGCTCTTATTTCAAATTTCTCAATAAAAGACGGATGTGTCTTCATTTTTTTTCAAACAGTCTAAAAATTAATTTTTTTTAAAAAAATATTATTAAAATGATGTTAGTGAGAATGAAGTGAAAACCAATAATTAACCTCCAACACCAGCCCTCGAACCCCACCACCCAACCTACAGAGTTTCGTTTTGATGACAACACGAAACGTGTTGGGTTTGGCCGGAATCCGACGCGGCATACTGGCATGGCCAACTCCTCATTCCACGATCATGCAATACATGAATGCTTCATGCATGGCTCCATCAGAGCCAACATGCCGTATGCAGGACTGTCTCCCGCTGCTTGCGGCATGCACTGCCATGATGTACATGACATGCATGGCATCATCCATCACTGACACGTGTCTTGTCTTGAACCAGCGACGTGGTGCCCAAGGTGGCCAGTAATCATGCTATTTTCGGGGCACGAGCGCTGCTCTGCGCTTTCTGAGGAACTTGTTCCAATAACACCAAACTTCCCCTCTCCCTCTCTCTCTCTCTCTCTCATTGCCACGTGTCACGTTATCAACTATTCTCTACGTAAACCCTGAAAAGCCTTAGATGCTGACTTGTCTTTCAAGGTAGATAAAAGCAATATTTCCCTCTTCCCATAACACCCCTAAACTCTCGGAGCTCTACCGCGATACATGAGGGCATTTTAGTAAAAATCTTTTAAGGCGCAAATGGAGATCACTGGATTTGATAGGGGTATATTTAGGAAAGTGGCGTAAATTTAAGGGAAGTGCCGAGTCTTACGGCCGATTTTTTTCTGTAAATTACTGCGAAGGTTTTTTTTTGCGCGCGGATTATTTACCGAGTTTTGTTGTTTGTTTGGGAGCATAATGGTGACGTGGGAACAGTGAGTAGGAAAAATCCATAGACGTCTTTTTCAGAAAAATATGTTTGATGGGACTTGACTCAAATGTCTAAAAGTCTTTGAAGATCCTTTTAATAATCAGAGAATATAATTATAATTTTTTTTTTTTTTTTGAAGGAAGACTCTCTCACACCATGGTAAGATTTCAAAAGATAATCTTAAAATTTGATATACAACTCTTAAAAAAAAATAAATTATCATATGAGTGTGTGACTTAATTTTTCAAAAATCTATATCAAATTTAATATACATATGAGCGTGGAAAAGTATAATAATGCTATTTTTTTTTTTAAAAAAATAAAACATATAAGCTCTCCAGTTTCCAATCATATTAAAATCTACATCAATCACTTGCATATTGTCGGACATTACTAATTTAAAATTAGGGAACTTATTTGTCACCCACCAACGGCACTCGTCGTGCCAACTAATTTGGAGTTTTGGTTCTTTATCACAATCATTAGCACTTATTCCGGGGGTTATTAAGTTTGATCTGCTAAAAGATTTTAAAGTCCCCTGGGTGCATACTGTCCATTTACCCCTCTGATAATATCCTATATGACTAATTTTAAGATTTCAAAGCTTGGGATGTAACCTCTTCAATACATAGGCTAACCTTAGTAAATAAAAAAATAGAAAAAATAAAAAATAAAAATGAATTGAGCTCTCTATATTTGGAATAATCAAACAAATAATATTTCAAAATTTAGCAAAGTTCAATTTTTCTAAGCACGTCAAAATAAAAAAAAATACAGTCCAAAGCATGAACTAGGCACTAAAAGAACTCAAAATTCATTTTTTTTTTTTTAAAATAATTATGTAGTGATTCTTAGGCAGTTCCCAACCAAAAAAATAAAAATCTCCCAAGTCTTGTGACCGAGGGAGTACAAACACAATATGCTGCTGCAGGAGCATAGCTTGCACACTTATTTGATTTTATTTTGGTGCTGTATATGCGGGGGAACAAATCCTTTGAACCTACCTATGTGCCATAGACCTTCCAAAACTCAATCCTTGAGATAAAATTTGATTTCGAGCTTTTACCTTGGAGATCAAATCAAGTTCCGTTTAAAATGTTCTCAAAGATGAATATCGACGATTTCTTGTGTTCTTGGGGTAAAAAATATCCCCTAAGGCCATAGGATCAACTCTACAATTTGGTCCTCCAGCACCATCAAAGTTCTTATCTTTTCATGATTACATTGTCCTAATTAATTGTTTTCATACCATGGAGTACAAATCACAAGAGTGGCAATGGACGGGTTAACCCGGCCCCCTAAAAACCTAAGACCTGGGCACAAAATGTGGCCCTAGGGCCGGGCCTAAAGCACCTAGCCCTTAATTTTTTTTTTATCCTTTTTACCTTTTATTCTTTTAATATCAAGTGGCCTGGGCCTGGGCCTGGGCCTGGGCCTGGGCCTGGGCTGGCCCTAGGAGAAGGGGGCCTGGGCCGGCTCAACGGAAATAGGGCCGGGCTAAGGCTAGGGCTAGGGACAGGGTTACCTGACCTAGGCCAGCCCTAATGAATGAACCACTGTTGACGAATAAGGAATGAGAGGAGAGAAGCACAGTTTTGAGTCCAAGAAAAAACGAGACAGGTGCTCTGAAATGCATCATCATATATAAATATATATAAAAATGGAGAAGAGTATATATATTTTCCTTGAAAGATCATGCGGACTGGGTCTAACAAAGGAGGTTCAGAAGATCTCTGCAAGGCAAAGAATGCATCAATTTCTACTCTCAGATGCTCTGTTCACTACCGTTACTGGGTCTCTCTGTTCATCACCTTCACACCCTTTTATTAACAACCAGCGAAGATTCCACGACCAGCAATTACATCTGGTCATATCAAGAACCTATAGAGAGAGAAAGTAGAGAGAGAGAGAATTAAAGTTGAGAGATGATAATATAGGTCTGAACAAGCCAGTACAGGGTATTGGTATTTGTGCAAGCAGGAGGACTCTGTAGTCAATTAAACAGCAGCAGAGGGATCTCGATAAGATATCGTTTTATTTGGTGGGTCGCTATCTCGTGTTTCTCGCTCTTTCCCTCTAGTTCCCTTCCCCTCATTCAGTGCCCTTGAACAGAACAGGCTTCCCCTTGGATTTTGGATCAGAGTAACCTTTTCTGCAGAGACTTTGCACTGCAAACAATAAAACCAAAGCAAATCAGTAAGCCCCAACATGAAAAAAATGGAAGAGAAAAAGTTTCACAGAGAGAGAGAGAGAGAGAAAGCTCAACAGAGAGAGGACTGAACCTTACTTAGAATGAACCCATTTGGTTGAACCCTCCATGATCAAATCTCTGGCTTTGATGCTCCACACTCCATCCTCTGTTGCCATTATCCTAAAATTCATTTTTTCTTTTCTTAATCCACTTTTTGTTATGTAATCCTCCATGTATTTCAAAGTTTAATATGTGCATTACATTAAAAAAGGAGGAAGAGGAATTGGTGTGTTTTTGTACCTCAGAGAAAGCAGTTGGCCTTTGGTCGTGAAGTAAAATGGAACCAGAATTGTTGAACAGAGAGTAATTGGTCGTTGTGGGGAAGGCAGTTGTGTTTGCAAATGAAGCAGTAATGGCCTCATAATCAATGGTGGGTTGGGTGTGGCAGCTTGCTTGCAATAAAGGTAACGGTGCATTCAGGCTTTGTAACTTCTGCAATTCAGAACCCATCTGTTAGGTCATGGTATATTGGAGGGAGACAATGGACGGCATCGGCCAGGGCAGCCTACGCTCTGGTCGGGGCCTTATCCCCGTAGGGCTGGCCCCAACCCTCACCTGGTCTTTGGACCACTGTTTTGGCCCAGTGTCTACTTTTTTCGGGCCAGGCCGGGCCGCACGGCCTATTGCCAGCCCTATATAATTAAATTCATGAGAGACAGCAGCAGGAGAAAGGGAGAGGAATAATACCTCAGGTTTTTCCATGCAGACCTCCATTTCCATATCAATGTTATAGAACATGGGATTCACGGAAGCAAGCTTCATTGAGAGGAACTGCACAGAAAACAACACCGTGAGGATCATAAACCGAAAAGAATAAATAATCAGATAGCATTAGTGATAGTGTTTAGTAATGCTAACTACCTCCACTTGTTTTTGCAACGACTGGACGTAGTTGATTATTTCATCCAGCATAAGTGCCTTACCCGTCACCTGCTTCAAGAGAAAAATTAAGCCATAAGATTAATGTAAAACGATGATTTTCATAGCAATAAAAAAGAGTTAATCAAGCTTACCTTGTCACAACCAGGAACAAGGCCCTGCAAAAGCTTCATTCTCTCACTAATCTTCTCTCTCCTAACCTGCATCCACAGTGGCAGCAAAATTGATCGGAGATGCACTCTTTTAGTAAATATTCAAGAGAGAGAGAGAGAGAGAGAGAGAGATATTAATTACCCTTTCTGCAAGGCTATGGCTATCAGTTGCCTGGCCCCTTCTAGCCCTAACATGGATATAACTCTTCGTTGGATCGTCTCCGCCTTCTTTTGAGCTCTTATCATTACTCTGCTCAGATCTTGGCTTCCTTTCTTCTCTGTTACTCTTTGATCTCTTTCCTTTACCTCCAATATTTTCCTAAACAAGAAAACACAGAAACATCAATATTTCACAAAGAGTGAGAAAAGCTCAAAAATAGATTTTCATTTCAAAAGATTAATTATAAAAGAAGCCATTTGTGATTGTCCATTTGTGATTGTCAAAGAGTGAACCCCAACTAGAAAAGCAGCCAAAATCACCATCTTTTTACCTTGCTATGGCTAGAATTCACAGAGTAGCCATTGCTTTTTCTCCTCTTTTTCTCAATGCTATTTTGATCAGAGCTGGTCTCTTGCATGACCTTGTCCGATTCTGCATCGGTACGGCTTTCACATTCAGCAATGGCTCCTATCTTCATCTGTGTCTCCACATTTTCTCCAACCTCCCCAGTAAAATGGCTCTCGAAACCTCCATTAAATTGGTTACAATCACCACTGTTAAATCCCCATTTCTTTAGCTCATCACTGGAAGGGAACACTTGCAAATTGTTAAAGTTTTGAACCCCATTAGAGAAACAGGCATTCATCTCAATTCCTGAGAATTTGCCATTCCAGTTGGATATGAAAGCCAAGTCCATTAAAGGCTGGTGTGAGAAAGCAGACATTGTGGCTTATGACAGGAATTAAAAGCCAAAAAAGCAGAGACACAGATAGATAGCTAGAGAGAGAGAAGAAGCAACAGGAAATGCAGAGAGAGAATATGTGAGAGGGTTCAAAATGCAGAGCAAGGAAAGAATTGCAGAGAGAGAGAGAGATATTTTGATTGTTAGGGTGGAAAGGTGGGGATTGGAGAAGAAAGCAGGGTGATATGTATGAAGAATTAAAGGCAGGGGATGGTGAAGAGAGAGAAAGAGAGATTGTTCTTGGGTTTTTATGATTTTGGTTTGAGAGAGAAGGTAGGGATCAGAGACAAAGAAAGCAGGTATATATAAAGATCAGGGGGAGTGACGAGGGGGGGGGGGACGTCTGAAAAAGATGGGAAAAATACAAATCTCTCTCTCTCTCTCTCTTCTCTTTCTCTCTTCTCTCTCTGCAACAGGTTCTTGAAGCAGCGTCTTCCATGTTTTTTGTGTACATTTGACTGGTCTTTTCAGTGGTGTGTTTCTCTGCCATGTCATGCTCGAACTTCGAGACATATAAAAATGGTTTCTGGGAGGTGGATCATTTAATGGGCCCAACTTTTATTTCGCCTAAGGTTTTTTTTTCTTTTGCTAAGTAAATGTCTCCATAAACTCAAGAAATAACATATGCGCCCTTCACTCCATTTTTCGGTGTGGAAAGTACCTAAATGTGGCTAAGTCGTCCAATGCCTCGTGCGTTTTAAAACTCACGTCGGCAAGGTAGGGATTCAAGGGGACTTAAAAAATTGTTAGACAAGCTTAATGTATATATTTGTATAATAAAGTACTTAGAATTTTACTATGTAATTATTTTTATCTTGTAGTGAAATTATCAACAATATCCTCTACAATAATAAAACTGCCCTTATTCATTTGAAAAATATTGAATAATTAAAAAGACAACTATATTAATTTTAGTAGCTCATAACCATTTCTAAATATAATCTATGGGATTCTATAGGGTGTTATTGTTAGAAAACCCATATATATACACGAGGAGTGTTAGGGGGGGGAACCAGGGCGAGACCTATTCTATCTTAAAATATATTTCAGTTTCAAGATCTATACCATTTTAAAACATGGTTCAATCTCAACCGATTCTCATCAAAATTGACAATTTGAATAAAAAATCATTGGGTTTTACCGCATTGCATTTACTACTTATATTTGCTCACCCTTAACTCGGTGGCAATGCAAGGTTTCCAATTTCATGACGTGGGAACTTCAAAGTTTCATTTTATTGGAGAGACTAAAGAAAATCCATTTTGTTTTGGTATCCGTAAGCAAAATCCATTTTGTACGGTCTCGTTGGATCAAGCATGGAAGTGGACATGATCCGATCAAAACCAAGGTTAAAAAAAAGAAAGATTGGTGACCTGGATTATGTACTCGAAAAAGTGGTTTGGATAAGCAGATAAGCGATCTAAATCGGCAATCCATCCAGGTGAACTGGCCAAATAAAAAATAAAAACATTTGAGAAAAATAAAAAAATAAAAGGTGATAGCCGTTTTGGCTGGTTATCAGATAGAATTAATGGTTGGTTTTGTCAGAGAACTAACTAGTTCCCACTATTTTATAAGAACTCTGATCTTGAACCAGTTAGTTTGATATTTTGCAATAATCAAATTGGCCCCACTAGTTCCGATCTGTATTGTTCATATTTTAAAACAATCAATTGGATTAGTTTTAAAAATATGAAATATATTATTATATTTATTTAATAATAAAATATAAAGACCTAACCAATCAACTATTAATTTTTAATAATTTTTAATTAAATTTATTTTTTATTTTGAACCAACCAAAACACCTGTCATTGATCCTATCATATTCAGGTCCAATGTCTCCGTCTACACTTGGGAGACTTCACGTCATAAATCTCGGCATGGATTGCATGAGCAACTTTGGTCAAAATCGTAGAAGGTATGCTTAGGGTTTAAGGATGTGATGCGGCTGTCAAAAGGCGGTTACCGATTGGTGACATCAAGGGTAAAATGGTCAAAAGGAGATCATGGGAAGGTACAACCCAAGGCTAACACCGTCAAATGGTGGGTTAAAAATTTAATATGAAATGCAAGAAACCCTAACCCTAATTTTAGGGGGGTTTTGTACCAACCAGCTAAGAGGAAGCACCCCCTAAATTTCCGGCGAACAAACCCTGATTTCCGCTTGGATATTTCCAAAATACCCTTACGTCTTTTAAATGAATTACGGGAATTATCCTAACTCGAGTACGACGCGGTTAGCATTTCAAGCCTGTACATGTAGAAATGCGGGCCCATTAACAAATCTATTTTTGAGATGGATTTTTTTATTTTTGAGATGGATTTTTGGACTTAATTTTTAAAGATATGTAGTCTTTAATATGGAGATAATAAATATGAAAAATAAATAAATTTAAAAAATTAAAAATAATAATTTTATTAAACAAATATTTAGATTTTTAGTTTCAATTGTTTTTAGATGAACCACGTACTTGTATCCATCTTTAAGATGGATGCTTTATACTTCTAGACATCATATTTAGAAATAGGGAACATCTTGCATGAAAATGGATGCTTTATACTTCTAGACATTATATTTAGAAATAGGGAACATCTTGCATGAAATAATTTTCCTCTCGGAGAATATGGAATTGGGTATTTACCTTTTTTTTTTTGAAAAAATTACAAATAATTCTCAAGAATAGATTTCCTATACAACTTATCCCTAACAAATTTTTTGTTCTCACTTTTTACCCCAAATTTAACTTTCATAGCAAATACCCTTCAAGTAATAAAAGCGGTAAAATGAAGACCAAAATACCCTGAAAAGCATACGGTCTGGCACAAAATGAGGGACAGTTTGGCACAAAATGAGGTCTGGCATAAAATAGGGGCAGTCTGGCACTTTGGACATGCAGTCTGGTATAAAATGGGGGCGGTCCGACACTTGGCTTCTAGAAGCATACAGTCCGGCACTTTGGGAATGTGATTTGGCACAAAATGAGGGTGGTCCGGTACTTTGGGCATGCGGTCTAGCATAAAATGAGGGCGGTCCGGTACTATGGGCATTTTCTTTAAAAAAATATGATTTTTTTTTTATTTAGGGGTATTTACTAAAAAAATTTAATTTGAGGTAAAAATTGTTTAAAAAAACTTTACTGCGGGTAGGTTGTCTTGAAAGTCGATAGGTTTTTTTTTTGTTCTTAATTTACCTCCTTTATTTGTTTATTATGAACATTGATGAATAGGGTATTTTCGATATATTCAAAAAATTGTGGATCAATATATAGACTTAAATTATGTTTAAGGGCCGTAATTGACCGAAATCATAGCCGAAATTTCGAATGTTCAGTGTTGCTTAGTTTTCGATTAACTGTGGCTTTAATTGTCAAATAATATTTAATTGGACAAAGTGCAGATACCGTTAATAAGCATGGTTTTTATATTAATTTGGGTTTTAGATTAATTTATTAATAATTTACCAGAAATAGCCAAAAAGCAGGACGCCAGGACCCAGTATTTTTTACTAGCTCAAAATGCTCCATTTTAAACATAAACGGCCAAAAAGAAAGCAGCCATGTTTCATTATTTTATTAATTTTTTACTATAAATGGAACGAAAAACCACACCACATTATTTGATCCATCCTTTTCCCAGAGTAAATAGCCCAAAGAGCAGGTCCGTTACGTTATTTTATCAATAAATTCTTACTATTAATGGCAAGCATAGCCTATAATTAATACTTTTTCTTTTTGACAAATAATTTATACTTTTTTCTAGTGAAGCTGTTAGCAATAAATAGAGCCAAAACTGCAGGTCTAGTCAGATATTTTTACCGTGACCAGAAAAAAGAGAGAAAAAATAAAATAAAATAATACAAAGCATTTACAACCCAAATCGAACAATAGTAACATGCAATGAAAATGATGAAAGAGGTTAACAAAAATGCAATTTGATATCTATTTTATACAATAAATACTTTCATCATTTGTCAAAAAAAACTATTTATATGAAAGACAATGGTCAAGTGAAGCTTCACTTCAAAATTCATCGAAGCCATCTCGGTATTAACTATTATATCTGTGAAAAAAATTAACACATTATGTAGACCATCCATTTCGCCCTAAAAATGAGTACTACAATGCGCAAGAACGGTATTATTTTTTGAGCTTCAAATTTCATAATCAGTATTAGAAATTTCATTATGAAAGTTTCTTATCTAAAATATTTTTTGGATGAGGAATCAAGGTGAGGCTTTATTTTATTTTCCTAAAGCCCAAGCCTTATAGAAACTGCATATGCACTTTGTTTTATATGCAAATATGCATGCACTTGCTCAATAGGAAACAATTGGGTTTGATTTATTAAAAAATATTCTCATTTTTTAAGAGTTTCTTAGGTTTGGATTGCACCCCAACTGATGGCCAATATGACTTCCCACTTGATTTTCCAGTTCCCTTGTCTACCTTAACCAGACTTTTTGTCTACCCTTACACATACAAATCTAATCTAAATGAGAATTTTATCACCCCATTTTTTTTTTTGTCCTTTTTCTGTTCCCCCTAAATATCGATATAAGTTTTTTTGAATTGGGATTACATGTCGGCTGAAATATTATCTCAATAAACAAATAATACAAATAAGAACTTCCATTACTGGTAAATGTAAATTGCTAGGAATGAATTAGGTCAAAGCACTTTAATTGTTTTGAGTTATAAATTAGTCTTGTCGTCGAAGTAATTGATGAGCAAGGGTAGCTTTCATGGTCTGCAATTGCAATTATGTAAAGCCAAAAGACCCTTGGCTTTAACCCAGCCAAGAGTTTCAGCCAAGAGTATAGTTGTGAACATATTTACCAAGACCGGACTGGACTGTCCGTAGGGATGGGTAACGGGTCGAGTCGACCCCAAGCCGACGGGTCGACCTAATTTGGTTACAGGTCTGGGTCTTATTTTTGGACCTGGCAGGTTGGGTCCAAGTCCAGCCGACATTAGGTCATGTTAGGCCCGGTTCTATGTTGCCTCGACCCGACCTGAATATTTTAGATACAGTATTTGTTTTATGATAATAATATTGTATATTATATAATTTACTAGTATTTCATTATATTTTTTTTATATATTACGTGACATAAGTTTCCATATATGTACCAATATATAATATCTTATAGCTAGAAGGTCAAAGGGATTTTTAAGGAGACCCAAAATTTTCATCCCTATTAGCTTCCTGGGATCACCAAAATCCCTTGTACCCTTTCAAGTTTAAACCTTCAGAACCATTAGCTCCCTAATTATGTTTTTCTTTGTTCTTTTACAAATTTGATCACAAAATGGCATTCTCAATTGGTCATTCATTTTTGTTTTGTTTTGTTTTTGTTTTTTGTGACTTGATATACAAATTATATTGATCATGATGATGATGAAAATAATAATAACAATCATAATTAATAATAATTAAAATACAAATAATTATAATAACAACAATATATTAATTGTTAAATAATTCATCTCTAGGTATTTTGAGAAATTTCTTTAATTAAATGAATTAATAAATAATAATAATCCATTAACAATACTAATAAAGATCTTGATTAATCATTTTCCAAGTTCAAAAGATATTGATGCAGTTGTAAAATAGGTCATAATATTTTTTAAAAAAATCATTTTTTTTCCATGTCTAAATTTATATAGTGGGATCTACGGAGATAAGATTGGTTTTAGGCAATGGATTAGAAAGGAAAGGAAGTTGACTAATGGAAGGGTTTGGCATTTTATAAAATAAAGACATCAAATTTATAAAAATAACAAAGAAAAGCATAATTAGAGGGCTAACAGTCTCAAAATTTTAAACTTGTGGGGGTACAAGGGATTTTGGTAAACCCAATGAGTTAATATGGATGTAAGTTTCAACTAAGGGGTAGAGATCATTTTCTTTTAAGTTTTTATTTTTTATTGTTGAGAGTTAGAGGCAAAATGTGTGTATGAGAGAGAGAGAGAGAGAGAGAGAGAGAGAGTAGTTATAGAA
>NW_006498507.1:1915599-1931610 GCF_000471905.2 Amborella trichopoda | reverse complement strand
ACCAACCTCGCTTCCTATAGAGTCTCCTTCACAATTTTGATCTCACCGATCTCCTTTAACATAAGATCAATGCTGTGTGCAGCACACGGGGTCCATACTAGATGCTTCCTCTTATCCATCAACTTGCTGCCCGCAGAAACACATGCACGCGTATTGTCCGTAATAAACTAGACTACATGCTTATCTCCCACCTCCTCCACTATCTGATCATATAGTCGTACGTAGAAGTTTGCATCGTTCTTCGTCCCTGATACGTCTTTGCTAGATAAAAAAACTGTACCTTTTGGGGAATAGGCCAAGAAGTTTAAAAACTCCTTTTTGCTCACTTTATTCAACCAACTATCACTCATGAGAGTAATGTCTGTTCTTGGTCAACTCTATTTATATTCTTCAATCCACTTTCTAACTTCATCCACCTCTTCATTTAATATTGGCCCACTGAACTTATATGCTGTCGGGCATTTTACCCCAGGCCCGGCTCTCTGGATTTCGTTGACCATAAGTGAAAAATATGGGCTATTGACTGCATCAAAGGGGATCCCTTTATCGTAGAACCATTTACTAACATATCTGCCCAACATGTTTCTCGTACCTTTCACCATGCCTTTGAGGGTCTTCTGCTCTGATTTAGGCTTTGAGAGAAATGGATATATACGACAATGACTTGCAATACTGGCACTCCTAGATAAGCTAGAAACAATTTCTTCAATGTCTGATTCCTCTTGATACATATTGCCACCAACCCCTCCATACATATTTGAGCTGAGCCGGCCATACATGCTGGAGCTGGGCCCGGCATGTATGTTTGAGCTAGGCCCACCATGCATGCCCATGTCATAACCACCAGGCATTTTATACCCTCGTTCCCTCTGGTATGTTTCTTGTACACTCATTCTTGTGGCCATCTTCAAGTCATTATTATATTGCTCTTCTGGATCATTCTCGCTTGATGGTGTGTATAAACTAGCTATCTCAACATCCATCATATGCTTTGCAATTTTTTTACCTTTGATAGCCTTGAGAAATGTCGCCATTTGCTTTCTTACATTATTAGGGATACTATTGCACGCACAAACATCTCCCTTAACCCTTGCCAAGTGTTTCTTGAAGCTATGTACCCCACTAATTATCACTATTTGGCAAGAATTACAAATAATTTTATCTTTTTTGTTGGGATCAAGTCTGATCCCATGTTGCCATGTAGGGTCTTCAGCAGATCTTACCATGGTTCAACTGTTTTAATATGTAAACGGTTAAAAATTAACCTGACCGTTCAACATGAAAAATAATCACCATGTGTAGTGATAATATGTAAGGGTAGTTTATGAAGTTATATTTGTTGTCAATGCAAAATATTTCTATTGACAAAAATATTTTAGTTCTTACTGGGAAAAATAATTTATTTATACAACATTATAGATACAAATAGCCTATATCAGCCACTACATATGGAACAAAAAATTTATATTGATACAGTATCAATAAAAAATATATTTTCAATCGTATAGTTATTCGCAATGCCAATACATATGGACTTGTCACAAATCTTCATTTCGACAAATATAAATTAGTTCCTGCTGAGAAAAAAAAAAATATTTATGCAACATTATAGATAAAAAAAAGTCTGTATAAGTTACACTTAGAAACAATAAAAAAATTACAATAATATATTTGCTAATGTATTTTTTTCCATTAACAACAAATTAAAAAATACAGTTTTGTATTAAAAATATAATAACATGTATTTTTTTGCATAAATCTATCAACATGCAAATTTTTGAATTAAAAATTTAACAATAAAATTTAAAAATATTGTTTAATTCCTCATGATAATAGAAAACTAGTCACAATTTTTTGAAAAATCACAATTTTTCAAAAAAATTGATCATGAATTAAAAAAAAAAAAGAAAACGCAATTCTTCACAGACCCACCTAACATCAGTCATTTCAACTAAAAAATTCGCTTCAAATCAAATAAATTACATCAAATTGAATACATGTTTTGATAAACAACACTATAAGGAATCAAAGCCCTATAATATTAACACATTATTATCAAAATATTAAACAAAATCGATTAAATTGAGGGAAAAAAAAACACTGTTCTTCAATGACATCAGTCATTCAATCTCAGATATCAAGCTCAAATTGAATAAATCAGATCAAATTGAATACATGTGATGATAAACAACACTATAACGACTCAAAGCGCTATAAATTTAACACATTATTTGTAAAATATTGGGTGAAATTGATAGAATGGCGGAAAAAAAAAAAACTCAATCCATATTTTTTTTACAAACATCAGTCTTTTTTTCTTAAAAATCAAACTCAAATTGAATAAATATAACCAAATTGAATACATGTAATGATAAACAACACTATAACGAATCAAAAGCCTATAAATTTAACATATTATTTACAAAATATTGAGTGAAATTGATAGAATGGCGAAAAAAAAAAGGAAATGCAGTCCATTTTTTCTTCACAGACATCAGTCTTTTTTTCTCAAAAACAAACTCAAATTAAATAAATATAATCAAATTGAATACATGTGATGATAAACAACACTATAACGAATCAAAAGCTTATAAATTTAACATATTATTTGCAAAATATTGAGTGAATTTGATACAATGGCAGAAAAAAAAAAAAACGCAGTTTTTACCTGTTTTTCGTGCTCCAGTGGCTTCAAATTCAAATTTGATATGCATTCGTCCAAACTACTCACAAATTATGAACAAAAACTTCTAAACAACACTCTTACGATCATTAACCCTCAGATTTTACAAAAAAGGACGCCCTCTTTTGCTTGAAATCAAAGAAATGGCGAATAAAATGTTTTTAGGGTTCTTCACAGATCCAAGTTTTTTTTATCAAAATCGGTGATTTTTACTACCTTTTATTGACTGAAATGACTGAAAAATTTAAAATAAAGCCTGTAAGATTCGATTATAAAGCTGAAAAAGATGAAAAATTATAAGAAAATGATAAAAAACCATGAAAATCGTGAAAAACACTGTGCAGCCCGTGTTCTTGGACGAGTCTCAACAGTGACTCGGCGATTCACTATTGGAAATCGCCCGATTCTCTCTAAACACGGGCGATTCCTAGTATTGCAGTGGAACCGGCACGCCCTCTGCCGATTCTCGAGTCGAACCAGGCAAGTCCGGTTCGACTCGCCGAGTTTTCAAACCCTGCATAAAACAAATAATCAAATACATAGCATCAAACTATGCTTGTGAATGAAGCCATTTAGGAGGCACAAAACACCACAATTTCTTTTAATCCTTTGGCTGATTCCTTTCGTCCTTTGTTTTGTGCCAAAAATCTTTGTAGTGTTTTGTCTTCAAAACCAAAAATTTGAATGCGAAATCTGCTGAGTTTGACATGTCATGCGCGCATGGTATTTGCTGGAATGTCACTTTCCCCCATCGTTGCTAACAAATTGAAAGGGGGAAAGTGGCAAAGGCAACGTCACATTAAACCACGGTCATGGCTTCACTCTTTTAGCAACGTGACAACCCTCTCTTCCCCACCAACTCATAGTGGACAAAGACAAGTCAGTATCTCTTCAATCCTTGCCCCCAAAACCCGAAATCTCTGGAGAGTCCAGCTAAATCTTGAGGCGTGACACCTTTAATTTTGGTGGCTCTCATAAGTCTGGATGAGGACACCTCTTATTTCGTGGCTCCCCATCTGCTTTGGCTGTTACTTTGCCGACTAGTCGCACTCGCGCCGCTAACTTAAGGGCCGCGTTGCTCAGGGCTTGGACCCTGTGGCATCAGAATGGCCCCGCAAGCGTGAAGTTCGTGTTTTTTTTTTTTGTAGTTCAGTGGGGAAAGGGTTTCTTATCCATAATAAAAATGGAAGTAAAGACATGTGACACCCCACCACCCTGACTGCGAGCCCATTCTTACCATCAGACTGTTTGTTGCCTTTGAAGTCAAACTAATCTTTTGAGAATGACGTAAATTGCAAACCGGTAGTGAAAAAAATTTCTAATTTTTTTTTGAGTGATAAGTATTTCCTAATTATTAGAGAATAAAATTTGATCAATCCTTTTTTCTGTCATTAAGGCGAGGCGAAGTACTAAACCAATAATTCGCTTTTTTCATCAATTGCAAAACAGTAGTGAAAAATATTTCCAAATCATATTATAGCTGGCATAAGGAAACTTCTTTTGGATTTTTTGAAAGAAAATACAGTTGAAAATCATTGTGGGACAATTAACATATATCTTCCTTTTGAGTATATGTGACAATGGTAGGACAATAAATTTCCCTTTCTATGTTTTAAGAGATTTTTAGAATTTTCTGTCATGTAATCATTTTTGGAAGTTGCTTGCTTGAGGGAGTAGAACTCGAGAGCGTTCTCATTGAAAGTAGAGAAGTTTTCTACCCTGACAATTGAAGTCCAAAACTCCATATTGAATATGACGCACAACACCTGGTGATCACACACAAATCCAATCCATTTCTGCCCGTAAGACCATGGCGCAATTTATGAGCCAGAAGGGAGTCTCCATTTATTACGGCCCGTACATCAATTTTTATAGAAGGCCGGCCTTTCAAAAATGGATTTGTTTTAACCGATGTAAAAAGCATTAGGTCAGCACGGAGTCGATATGAGAACGGGTCACCCTCTTTTGGTTTTGTGTATATATAAGAAAAATGCCAAATTTAAAAAGGGAATCGACGGTTCTATATAGTAAAACAATGGTTTTTTATAGTAAAACAAGAATTTAGAATGCCGATTCACCTATCCAAATTGGTTTTTGGTCGTTTTACTGTTTTTTCATGGATTCACTCTTTTTTTTTACAATAAAATGGCAATTCAAACCACCGATTCACCAATCTCGAGCGGTTTTTGAAATCCTCGATCTAGATCACCTATTTGTTTTTTAAACCACTGGTTTTAACGTTAAAAGAGAGACATGTGGAAGGAAAATGAATGCCGTCTTTCCAAAATCTCACTCTTAATAAATACCCCTTAAATGTTGAATTTGGACGTTCAGATGTGTTGAATCACATTCAAATCCATGTACGGCCTTAATGACCAATTTGGAGCTTAAAAATTTGAAATGGACAGTAAAAATGGTGCAAGATGGTCTATCTTTGAAGCTCCAAATCCATTTTGAACTTTCAGATCCGTCGTCGAGGACGTCCAACAAAATGAATTTATAGAGTTTCTAGGGGGTCAATCCATCTCCTAGTTGTCTGCCCTGTTTTGAGGTGCCAGTGCATGCAACCGCAGCCACATCTAAACCCTGCTCCTAGAAGAATCATAAATGATTGACAACCAATCATTCTTTATAAAAAAAGAAGAAGAGACCGCCCAAAAGATTTGGTGAGAAGCTAAGATAAAAACACCATGAATATAAACATAGATAAGGTATTCCCTGCTGTATGGTACATAAGACAAGACACATGGGACAAGACAATGTAAATGGCGAAGATTAAAGCTCTCATTGGTTGTTCCTTTTCTTACAATAAAATTATCTTGTTATTATGCCCGTTTGCGTGATTTATCAGTTTGGTACGTAACAATTTATTATATAATTTAAATAATGACATGATTTATCAATTTGGTATGTAACAATTCATTATATAATTTAAATAATGACATCCGACCTATTTCTAATAATAGACTTCCTAAAAACGGCCATAAAAATAGCCTCTTTGTATAAAAAATAATTAGTCTCATCTTATCCTCTCTCTTTTCCACTAGATTACAAAAGTCAAAGAGTGCCTATTTTTATGATTGGCCATAGAGGGCAACTAAAGATAAATCTATGATATAACTACTAGGGTCTACATATGAGATCCAATCCAAATGACATAGGATATACACATGAGATCTACACATTAAGTAAGTTGAGACATTTCCAACATGTTTACAGGGGAGCAAATGATTTGAGAGATGCTTTGGTTAAATGAGGAGTTCAATATGTAGAGCCACTTGTTTATGCTTCTTTTCCCTAATACTTTGATGTAATTATTTTTATTAATAAAATATCGTGTTCTTGTTAAAAAAATAAAATAAATAAAGTTGGGCATTTCCATTGGGAAGCTTCAATTTTTTGAAAGATTCCATATTTAAGTTCTACAATCCCTAGATTTTTCTTCAAGACCTTCAAAATTGACACATTTTTGTAATTTTGTAAACGTAGCCAGTTTTTTCTCTCTCAACCGGTTCTTTGTAACTCATTGAGAGAAAGATGTACAATCATTTCACAACCCTTTCAAGAGGGATGTTAGCAGAGTAAGAAAAAATGTAGTCAGTTCTTGAAACTCAAATATATATATATATAAAAGGTGTGATTTGTATAGAGCATAGGCTCTAAACAATCAAATTAGAACCTACCTTTAAATAGTATAAAAAAATGTGGTTTCAGTACTGGAAATTTTTATGATAGGTTTAAAATATTTTTTCATTATTATTTATAAATTTTAAAACTTAAAAAATAATGTAGATCGACTGATCTATGAAAACTTGAAAATTGACAGTCCAAAAATACATTATAAAATACACTATTTTTAAAACTTGAAATCCATTTTTTTTTCATGTCCGTACATCTTGATATCTAGATGATCAATTTGAATTTTATCATAAGCCAACGACAATACAAAAAAGAGTAATGATCCTATGAGACCCTCCTACACCTATGTGTGTAGGATCTTGAAGGATTACCATTAAATTTAACACAGATCTCTAAAAAAGTAAAGTCCTACACCCATACAATAACTTTTTTAAAGATCGATACTAAATTTAATGGATATTCTACACACGTATATATATATATATATATCGAAAGGCCTCGTAAGATCGTTCCTCTAAAAAATAAAAAAAAGTTTGATCAGTGAGGTGATGGTTTCAAAGGACATGGAACGAAGAACATATTTTATAACTGTTAGGGTAAAATAGTCTTTATGAAAACAATGCAAGGAGTTTTGTCCCACTCCATAGATGCCAACCGACTTTATGAAAGGATCGGTAAAGTGATCATTCGAGACCATGATGATGGACTTTATCAAAAGATGCTAGGGGCCTTAAAAAAAGACAAACAAGGTGAAATTTGAGGGTCTAAACGGTTTAGATTTTCCTATCGTTGATCGGACGATGTAAAAGTTAGGTTCGTACGGTTGGAAACTGAGCAGCTAGATTTCGCATGTCATGTCAAGGATTTGAGGAGTACGGTGGATGGTGACCTTACCAAACGTGTGTAATAAAGTTCGTAAAGTTGCTTGTTCGACTCGGAATCAATAGGGATCGGATGAATTTAAGTAAACAAACATTTGGTTGGAAATTTAGAAAGGGCTTAAAAGATCGGCAATTCCAATCTGAATAAACCTGTATTATATTGGATGATCCTCTCAAAACAAATAAAAAAAACCCCTATATTAGATGAAATCATGGATTTATATTAGATCATTTTACTTTCTATGACAAGGATGTCATAATCATATTTAACCATTATATTCATCGAAACATCACAAAATATAAAATTTTTTTTTCGAACCTTCAGCCTAGTCAATGGCTTGACGGCCAGGGTAGCAATGAGCACGGCCTGAGTAGCCTTTGGACTATCCCGACCTTAATCCCTATAGGGCCTAGTGAGCTTGGCCAAGCCTGAGGTCGTTCTAGTCCTAGTTAGGCCACAAAGGCCCTAGCACAAGCCTTGTTATGGCCGGACCAAGCAAATACAATAAAAAAAAAAGAAAAAAAAGAAAAAAGAGAAAGACAAGAGATGAAGAGGGCCGGCCATGTTTAACCCTTGGACTAGGTATGGCCCAGCCTGACCTAGCCCTTAGGACATCACATCCAACAACTTAGAATGATATTGACCTTCTTCCACGGCCCTGACCTAGCCCTTAGGACATCACATCCAACAACTTAGAATGATATTGACCTTCTTGTACAAAATATATAGGGAAATTATCATAAATATACTTTAATTTTTGACTAATTGAAAAAAAACCCTCCATTTTCGTAAATTTCATCTACAACTTTTTTTTTCAATTTTGAAATTTTTTTTTTACCGAAATAGTTTTCAGGGTAATCGTATTACCATAATAACTACCGTATTACATTACTTACAGTATCGTAATGATAGAGTCTTCACAGTAATACGACTATCGTGAAGGCTATTTTAATAAAAAAAAAGAAGCCAAAATTGAGAAAAAAAAATGTGGACGAGGTTTATGAAAGGGGTTTTTTTTTTTTCAATTAGACAAAAATTAACATATATTTTTGATAATTTCCCAAAAATTTATGATCTTGTTTTAAACTTCATTATTTTTTTTAATGTCATTTAACTTGATCATCTCCCGAAACATTTTGCTAAAAAAATGGTCAAAATGCCCATCTTCCGGGTTTGTGATATGACCATGCAAGTATATTTAGGAATTTTGGCCTATGACACAAGTGGGTCATAATTATCAAAATACCTGTATTTGTTTTAGGTTCTAGGTACAAGATACTGGTTGTTCTGGGCTCCTAACCCAAATTAAAATATTTTAAGTAAAAACAAACCTAGAAAAAGCATGGTAAGTTTCATCATTTGCCTCATGCCATTAAAGTTGAGCCAAATGATGTGAATTCTCTAAGTCAATAGGAGGAAATTAGAAATCTTAGATATTTGAAATCTAAGGAAATCTATGGATTTTCAATATCAAGGATTTTTATCATGGATTCCTCAAATCTCTTGTTTGGATAAACTAATAAAATTCATGGATTCTTTGCAATAACTTCCATGTCCATTGTTTGGTAACTGATAAAACTTTTTTCTCTAAAATTTTTATATACTTTCTCTCTCTAAAACTCAAAATTTGGGATGGTATATCTATAAAAATTTTGAGATAATTTTTCTCTCTAAAATTTGATATGGTTTCTCTTTCTAAAATTTAATATATTTTCTATCCAAAATTTAAAATTTGAAGTTATCTATCTAAAATTTTGAGATAATTTCTCTCTCTAAAATTTTTAAGTGCATTACTCTCTCTAAAGTTTAATGTAGTATATTTTTTTAAAATTTTAATATACTCTCTTTAAAACCTAAAACTTGAGATAGTTCCCTTCTTCAATAATTTTGATATAATTTCTCTCTCTAAACAATTTTAAGTAGTTTCTCGCTCTAAAATATGATACAGTCTTTCTCTCAAATTTTAAGATACTTTCTCTTTCTAAAAGCTAAAATTTGATATAATTTCTCTCTAAAAATTTTGTGATAGTTTCTTTTTCTAAATTTTTTTATGATTTTTCTCTCTCTAAAATTTGATGTAGTTATTCTATTAAATTTTAAAATGCTTTCTCTCTCTGAAACTTCAAATTTTAGATAGTTTCTCTCTCTAAAATTTTGAAATAGTATAGTCTCTCTAAAATTTAATATACTTTCTCTCTCTGAAGTTTAAAATTTGAAATATTTTCTCTCTCAAAAACTTAAAATTTTACATGGATTCTCTCTCTATATTTTTTAAAGATAGTTTCTCTCTCAAAAAATTGCATATAAATAGTTTCTCTCTAAAATTTTAAGATATTTTCTCTCTCTAAAACAAAAATTTTGCGATAGTTTCTCTCTCCAAAATTTTGAGATAGTTTCTATCTCTAAATTTTTTTAGATAGTTTATCTAAAATTTGATATAATTTCTATATGTAAAATTTTAATATATTTTCTCTCTCTAAAATTCAAAACTCGAGATAGTTTATCTCTAAAACTCAAAATTCGAGATAGTTTCTCTCTGTAAAAAACGAGATGTTTTTCTCTCTAATTTTTTTGGTAGTTTCTCTTTCTAAAATTTAGAATAGTTTCTCTCTAAAAGTTTAAGAATACTTTCTCTCTCTACAATTTTGAGAATAATTTCTCTCTATATAACTTAAGACTTGATATAGTTTCTCTCTAAAATATTTTGAGATAGTTTCTATCTCTAAAACTTTTTAGGTACTCTCTCTAAAATTTGATATAGTTTTTCTTTAAAATTTTAAGAATACTTTCTCTCTCTTCTACAATTTTAAGAATAATTTTTCTCTCTATAACTTAAGACTTGATATAGTTTATCTCTAAATTTTTTTGAGATAGTTTTTATCTCTAAAACTTGTTAGGTACTCTCTCTAAAATTTGATATAGTTTTTCTCTCAAAAAATTAAAATATGATATTGCTTCTCTCTCTAATTTTTTTGAAATAGTTTCTCTCTCTAAAAATTTGCATGTACTTTCTCTCTATAAAATAGTTTCTCTCTAAAATTTTGAGATAGTTTATCTCTCCAAAAAAATTTGGTACTTTCTCTCTCTAAAATTTTAACATACTTTCTCTCTCTATAATTTTAATATACTTTCTTTATCTAAAAGTTAAAATTTGAGATAGTTTCTCTATCTAAAATTTTGAGATTGTTCATCTCTCTAAAAAATTTGGTACTTTCCCTCTCTAAAATTTTAACATACTTTCTCTCTCTAAATTAACATACTTTCTCTCACTAAAAGTTAAAATTTGAGATAGCTTTTCTCTTTGAAAATTTTGAGATAGTTTCTCTCTTTAAAAAGTTTAGGTACTTTCTCTTTTTAAAATTTTCATATCTACCAAATGCTCTTTATGTTTCAGGTCGAGGGAGTCTATGAGTGAAATCCATGGGCCTTGGAAATGCAAAAAAACAAGTTTTGGCATGGAAATGAAATCATGGAAAAGTAGATCTTATTTTCATGATTTTAATTTTCCTGATTTTAAGTATCCTAGTCATTAAACAATCTAAACGATGGATGATAATATCCAAGATATTAGGAATCCATGTTTTAAAATCCATGTACTCAAACATGCCCTAATAGTGAAACACATGTCAAACTGAAATATGTAGGGGGATTTATGTCACTTGGCTTAAGGAGGGTAAATTATAAAAATACCTCTTGGTGTTCAGGATTCCAAATATTTTTGGGCATTTTTCAACAAAATAAATGAGGAGGTGCTTAAGAAATGAGCTTTCTAAAGTAACTAATTTTTCAATAGATTGGACAAAATGGCCATCTCCTTAATTTTTTGAGGTGATTTTACCTTTTTAAGTGTGATTCCCAATGTTAAAAATATTATAAATGCAAGGCTTTAAAACATTCTCATAAAGCGATCGAAAACTAAAATACAAAACATTGATCACTACAAATATTTTCAATATGCAAATCACTTTCCAACATAATGTTTTTAATTTATATATCTAGGGCTCGTAATGGGCCAGGAAGCCTGCCTGGTCAGCCTGGCCTAAAAAGCTATGGCTTTTTCCACAAAAGAAGTCCTGAGAGATGGGCCCCAATTGAACCACCATGGTCCAAGGGCCAGGTTAAGGCCTGGGCCATGATACACCAACTCAACCCGACGTATGGTTTCCATGATTTCTCTTTCATTATTTTCGATCTACGGACCCAACCAAGCATGAAGCAGGGTCCCACTGGCCTGGTCTAGGACGAACTAGGCCAAACCCACCCTATAAGGAACCAGTGTTCGGGCTAGGGAGGGTCTGCATTTATATGTCCATTATGCAATCTTTGCAAATTGCTCCCCATTTGCATTATTCAAAGTTTAGGGCAATGTTTAGTTAAATATAATTTTCTTTTTAAATTGAAAATCTTAAGTTTGCTTTGAGATTGCATTCTTCTTATTATAAAAAAAAAATCTTTTCATTGTGATAATATTGAAAGCTTTAATACTTCACCACATATTTTGGACGGTGTAGTTTTAAATTTTTCTTAATGCATAGTTAATGGGGTGGAAGAAGGCAAATAGATATGAAATTAAGCCAAGATTGATAATACTTTACTGAGGGTTCAATCCCTAGAACAAGAGTTGCGTGATAAGGGCTCCCTTCTTGAGAGTATTGAATTGGAAAAATGGTGATTATAGAATTATTTTCAAGAATATTTAAGGTTGGAAGAAACTTAATGGAAGTAAAGTTCATGATTAAATGGTTAAAAGAAGGACATCTTAATACTAAAAGGAAAATTGTTTCATACAGGTTAGACCGCATGACTACATATGCGGTCCAAAAAGTGCAAAGAATCCATCTTAAAGACGGATGCAAATAAGTGTTCCATCTAAAAACAACGGAAACTAACGGTTAAAATGTTTTCTTACTAGAACTATTATTTCTAATTTTAAAAATTTATTTATTTACTATGTATTCATGATCTTCATGTTAGAGATTATACGTCTTTAAAAATTAAGTCCAAAAAACTATCTCAAAAATAGATTTATTAATAGGCCCACATTTCTACATATGCGGGTTTGAGCATATGGAAACCGGATCCATACTAAAATCTTCTACTCAATTGCTAGTACTAGGGAACGTCATAATGATATATTTGGACTTGCATTTGATGAAATTGATGACAAGTGATAATTATGGAGAAAGAAATTACCAGTCACTTTCAAATAACTTTATCATGTGAACATCGTTTTGGAGTGAATATGGGTGGGACTCCTTTCAAGAAGTTGTCTATTAAGAACGCTAGATTATTGGAGATTGATGTTTAATGAGGATGAGCTTAAGTGGTTTTCTCTTTGAGGAGATAAGTCCCTCGGGCCCGATGGCTTTCTGTTCGTCGTTTTCTAGAGATTTTAGAATATGGCCAACGATGAATCGCAAATGATGGTGAAAGGATTACTAGAGAGGGAAGTACTGAATAAAGGGTTAAAGTCAACGTGCATTGCTCTAATCATTAAGAAGGCATCTATTACTGGAATGATATGACCTATCAGTTTGCTTATTACTCTCTCAAAGATATTAGAGAGACTAAAGGAGGTGCTCCCTTTTAGTGATTTTTGGTTCAGAGGTGGCATTAGACAAGATGATCCTCTTTCTCCTTTCTTATTTTGACGTCATGCTAAGAAATGCGGAAACAAATAGTATGTTTTGTGGATCTAGGGTATCTACGAATGGCCCAACTATATCCCACCTACAATACACATATAACACTGATCTTTTTTTATTGCCTTTTATTGACTATAAGTTGGAACAATTTCCTATTAAATATCTCGGCTGCCTATTTCAAATTCCAGATTATTAAGAGCTACCTGGGATTTGATTATTCAGAGATTTCAGGTGAAGCTAGATTTATGGAAGACAAAATTCATGTCATTGGGGGCCCATATAACATTGATTAAATCATCCATGGTGAATCTTGCAATTATCAAACGTCCCTTATGTCTATGCCGGTCTCCATTATCAAAATGGTTTAGAGGATGATGAGAAATATCCTTTGGGGATGGTTTGACACAGAAGAAATATCATCTTATAAGTTAGGATAGAGTTTGTACTCCAAAAAAAGAAAGGAGCTTGGGCATTAAAAAACTCAAGCTTTATTAGCGAAATGGTGGTGGAGATGTTGTCAATGTGAAGATCATATGTGGATGCAGATTTTAGCGGCAAAGTATGGCCTAGATCAGAATTTGCAGCTTGGAGGTACCGGTTGTGGCGGTGTCCAAGACTCATTTTTTGTGGAAAGGCATCTGTTGAAGTAAACCAATTGATAGGAACACTTGGTGGCTGATTGGTCGGGGGGATAAAGTGTTAATAGACCTCTGAGGGTTCGGTAATCACAGCTGTTGGCTAAGGTGAATGAGTTTTATAAGTGCGCTGAGTCCGATTGTATTTGAAATATTGGTTGCATTTAGGGTTAAGTCATCATATTGGTTGTTTTTGTCATAGTCGTATGAGGTGGGCGCAACGTATGCTTAATAAGATATAGAAGTAGCGAATTCCACATAAGGTGCGAGCTTTTTTGTGGATTGCTATGCAAGGTAAAACCCATAAGGTGCAAGTTTTTTTATTTAGAAGTAGCGAATTCCACATAAGATGCGAGCTTTTTTGTGGATTGCTATGCAATCCACAAAAAACCCACAAGGTAAAACCCATAAGGTGCAAGTTTTTTTGTGGATTGCTATGCAAAGTAAAACCCTAACTGTTAACAATTTGAAAATAAGTAAAATATTGACTAATATTTGTTTAATGTGTAAAAGATAGGAAGAGGCGGGAGATCACTCGTTTTACATTGTCCGTTTTACTTTTCATATTTGGGAGTGGGCTTTCCAGAATATGGAGGCATCGTTGATGTTATCAAGAAGTCACAAGGACATTGTTGAGCATCTAAACCTACCGGACTGCCCAAGATGGGGAGGACAATTTGGAAAATATGTTGTACGGCTGTATTATGGGAGGTTTGGAAGGAGTGGCATAGAAGAATTTTGACGGCATTCTTTTGATGGGGATAGGATTAAAAGTAAAATTTTACATACCATGTAGCTGGCTTTCCATCTCTAAAGAAGGATGTGGTGTTGAGAAGTAGATGTAACAATGAACTAAGTGAATTTAGTCAAATGCACTCCAAAGCATAGACCTAAAGGTAGATGGATTCCTCCTTTGCCAGGACATTTTAAACTAAATTTCGATGGGCTCTCACTAAATCTGGGTTCTGTAGGAGCAAGAGAAGTGCTTAGAGATTCAGATCGAAATGTGATTTATGTTATTCTGGATGTGGATATACAATGGTAAATCAAGTAGAGCGTACTTTTGTTTTGCAGGTTTTAAAGATCTTGTTGTGTAAGCGGATTAGAGGATATTTGGTAGTGGAGGGGGACCCAATGTCACCAATTGGTACAAGGAGGAGCAAATATTACCTTTTGAGTTTAGATTACCTTAGGGGCGTGTTTGATAATAGGAAGTGCCTTCTGGAAGTCGATAATTTCTCAACTTTCGTGTTTGTGATTGATAAAAAATGAGAACTTCAAATAAAAACTTTATTTTACTGTTCATCTTCCTACACTCTTTTGTTAAAAAGTTTCGACCCAAAGGTCAGAACCTAAAATAGGAAGTGCACAACTTCTTCCCCTTCAATAACCCTAGCCTATTTTCCCATCTTCGCCGCTGAGAAACCCAAAACAAAGACGCAACACCCCTAAGTCGTTGAGCAACCCTTCGTTGAGCACCCCTCTCTTCGCAGCACGCCCCTCTTCGAAGCACGCCCCTCTGTTATTCGAACAAAAAGGTCTCGTCATCTTCTTCATCTCTCAGATCCGGCATAACCAAATCGAGGTAAGGGGTCACTGATCTCATCTTTGTCTTCAAATTCTCACTTTGCTTTATTTTCATATGATTTGGCTCTCTATTTCTTTTTTCTGGCGAAGAATCTGTGCGAAAATTGATAAAAATATGATGTTCTCTACAGTTTAGGGCTTTTTTTTGAGGATTTTTTTTTAAAATTTTTTTTGGTAATATCGGTAATTTTTTTTTTTTTTTATATATATTTGAGCTCTGTTATTTGAGTTTTTTTTGAGCAAAAATTGGTAAAAAAAAAGTGTAGGGTTTTTTCTGAGCTTTTTATGAGGTTTTTCTGATCTTTGAGCTTTGATATTTGAGCTCTGATCAGAGTACAAATGCATTATAAATTTCATTGAGCTCTGATCATGTAATGATCCTAAAATTTAAAAAAAAAAACAAAAAAAAAGAAGAAAAGAAACTTTTAATAAATGATGGTCCATATAAGTATTATGGTCCTTAGGGACTATCACCATTTTTGTTAACTTTTCCTTTCCTTTACCACATCCTTTAGTGGATGTGGGCTTTAAATATTTGATGTGTCATGTAATTGTTACATTTGATGTGTCATGTAATTGTTACACCTCATGTATGAGGTGTAACTTAATAAAATAATATAATAAGGTATCTTAAGAATTTAAATAGGAAAGGCGGGGACTCCCACCCTAGAAAATTTTTGATATCTTTCTCTCTCTAGTCAAAATACAATGAGCTCCTTCCTCTAGCCAATTTTTTATCGGAACCTCCTTCTCAAATATTTTAGGTAAGTGATTTCATTATCTTGAAAAATAATCTTTTTAATAAAATTGTAATATTTTATCTATGTTAGAAATTTTAAATGCTGTAAATTTTTAGAAATAAATTTATTTATTTTTCTTGTCTATTGTTAGAAATTTTAGATACTATAAAATTATTAGAAATAAATGTGATATTTTTGCT
>NW_006498507.1:1898094-1915431 GCF_000471905.2 Amborella trichopoda | reverse complement strand
ACTGTCTAATTATTTAGAAAACTGATATTTTGCAATTGATTATAGCATTGCCTGTGAAATGTTTATTTACGAATTAACATTCCATAAATTGTGATAATTCCGTATTCTTGAGTTTCTATAAGAATTTTTCTATACATATTAAATTGGCAATTATACTAAAATGTCTTTACAAACTGCTACCTTTCTACATTTGAGCCCAAAATATTTGACTGGTTATTTTTAAAATGTTATTGAAAGTGACTATTATTAATGGTTTCATTGATATTCATATTAATAATTTCAGTGATATGTTGAGTACATGATATTGCTGCTTTCGAATGTTTAAAGAGATTTAGAAATACTTTAAGCATGCAAGTGGACTCATCTGGTTCGCTGGTGAGGTATAAGTGGACCTATCCGGTACGCCGGTAGGGATTAAGTGGACTCATCCGGTACGCCGGTGAGGTATAAGTGGACCTGCAGGGATTAAGTGGACTTATCTGGGATACCAATAGGGAATAAGTGGACCCATCAGGATGCTGATGGAGTATATAGGTGACCTACTTGGGACGCCAGTAGGGTATTTTGTGAAATCTTTTGAATTATGCACCGACGTTAAAATGTTATACGCATTTCAATTATTCGAATTATACTTAATTATGCATTTTTGAAAGTGAAACTGTTGATGCATTTCTGTTAATAGATCTCCGTTTTGAAAATATTGATAGCTTTCAACCATGATTATTTTTAGGATTATGATGATCACTTACTGAGTAGCAAACTCATCAAATTATGGTAAACATGTTTTCAGGATAATTGCAGTTTCATTTTGAGTGCTCGTTAGGATCAAATCTGGAAGATATTGTAGTTGTGCTTAAACTTTCTTTTGTTACTTTGTAAGAATTTGCCACTGTAAATTTGTCCTATCAAGAGATGTATATATGTTTTGGCTGTCACATCTTAGGAATATCAGTATTGTAAATTCTTGGGGCATGACAGATCAGAGTACGAATACATTGCAGTTTATGACTTTTTCTGAGGTTTTTCTATTTTTTTAAATTGGTGAAATCGGTAAAAAAAAAAAAGTATTTTTTATTTGAGCTCTGATATTTGATTTTTTTTTGAGCGAAAATTGGTAAAAAAAAAGTTTAGGATTTTTTCTGAGCTTTTTATGAGGTTTTTCTGATCTTTGAGCTATGATATTTGAGTTCTGATAAGATATAAATTTCATTGAGCTTTGATCTTTGAACTCTGATCAGAGTATGAATGCATTACAATTTAGGGTTTTTTCTGAGGTTTTTATTTTTTTGAAATCGGTAAAAAAAAGTATTTTTTATTTGAGCTCTGATATTTGAGCTTTTTAAAAGTATTTTTTATTTGAGCTCTGATATTTGAGCTTTTTTGAGCTTTTTCTGAGCGAAAATTGGTAAAAATAAAGTTTAGGGCTTTCTCGGAGCTTTTAATGAGGTTTTTCTGATCTTTGAGCTCTGATTAGAGTACGAATACATTATAAGCTTCATTGAGCTCTAATCAGAGTACGAATACATTACAGTTTAGGGTTTTTTCTGAGGTTTTTCATTTTTTTAAATTGGTAAAATCGGTAAAAAAAAAAAAGTTTTTTTTTATTTGAGCTCTGATATTTGAGCTTTTTCTGAGAGAAAATTTGTAAAAAAAAAAAGTTTAGGGCTTGTTATGAGTTTTTTCTGATCTTTGAGCTCTGATCAGAGTACGAATACATTATAAATTTCATTGAGCTCTGATCTTTGAGCTCTAATATTTGAGCTTTGATCTTTGAGCTCTGATTAGAGTACGAATACATTACAATTTAGGGTTTTTTCTAAAGTTTTTCATTTTTTTTTAATTGGTAAAATCGGTAAAAAAGAGTTTTTTTTTATTTGAGCTCTGATATTTGAGCTTTTTCTAAGCGAGAAATTGGTAAAAAAAAAAGTTTAGGGCTTTTTCTGATATTTGAGCTCTGATCATATTATGAATACGTTATAAATTTCATTGAGCTATGATCTTTGAGCTCTGATCAGAGTACAAATACATTATAAATTTCATTGAGCTCTAATCAGAGTATGAATACATTAACTTCATTGACCTCTGATCAGTATACGAATATATTAAAAACTTCATTGAGCTCTTATCTGAGTATGAATACATTAACTTCATTGAGCTCTGATCTTTGAGCTCTAATCAGAGTACGAATACATTAAAAACTTCATTAAAAACATTGGAAATCTCTAGGGTTTTATGGGTTTGTTTGAGTCATTACGCGAAATTTAAGCTTGTTTCTTAGCTAATGCTATATTTTTGCTTTTTTTGTTTTTGTTTTCCCTATAAGCTTGTTTCTTAGCTTATGCTATATTTTTGCTTTTTTTGTTTTTGTTTTCCCTATTTTTGTGGTGGAATAGCTTTCATTGTTGTGATATTAGGTCTTAGTTTCTTGTACTCATATTTAATCCATGATTCTAGTGGTTTTACACTGACTCTTATTCATTATTGCATTATAATTTCTTATTTAATTTATGTCTCATATCATGATAATTGCTCTATATTATGTAACTGCAAATGATTAGCGTTTATGGCAAAATTTGTCAGTGGAATATAGTTCACAATTTCATGGAATAATTTATCTTTTTCTTTTGTTTTATAATGTGTTAAATGAGTTTTAGATTGAACTCAAACTAAATAGGGAAAAAACAAAGTTGTAAAACAAAAAGAAAAAAGATAAGAAGAAAAAGAATAACGGGATGGAGCAAGCTAATTTGTGACTACAGGTTTTAATTATGTATGTTTAATGGGCTAATTTTTTACTGCTTGCATTGTGCATGTGTGTTTGAATGGGTTGATTTATTAGTTCTTATATTTTTAATTATGTATGTTTGAACTATTACAATTTATTGTTGAATGGGTTGGTTTTGTACATGAGTTGTGAATCTTTAAACTATTTATTAGTTCTGTATCAAGAACAAGTGGTCCACAGCCTCTAAGTGGCTAGATGCCTAGCCCCTAAGGTCAGTTGTGTTTGTTGGGTTTGGGAGTGAGTGTAGACTAAATATAGAACAAGTGCATGAGATAGCCTATGGTCTGGAGCTCTCTAAGCTGCCATTTGTTTGGGCCCTTAGGAAGCCCCTCTAGGCCCACGATGGCTTAGAGATCTTACCGGAAGGATTCGAGGTTCGAACTGGCTGATGTTTTTTTCTCGCCCATCGATTGGCTGATGTTTAAAGAAAAGAAAAAACAAATGGGTTAGATGTCTTTCATCGAGGCCCACGATGGCTTACTTCTCTCTCATCGACTGGCTGATGTTTTTTTCTTATTTAGCCTTAATATTTCTAGTTTGATTATTTTCTTTTGTTTTTCTTATTTAGGCTTAGTATTTCTTGTTTAAGTATTTTCTTTTGATTGAGAATAACATGCTCCAAAGGGGCATACCATACACTTACTCTGTTGGACCAAAGACCTACTTAAGAAGATTTTTTCAATCAGAAATTTTGAAATCTACTTTATAATGATGAAATGAGTACTTCAAAAAAAAAAAGAAAAAAGGAAAGAACAAAAGATGAAATCTACTTTATAATGATGAAATGAGCATTTAAAAAAAACAAAAGAAAAAAAAAAAGAACAAAAGATGTTGCCACATGGTGGTTTTGTTCCCACTCACACCACCCTACTAACACTTCAAAAAAAACTAACTCCTAAACTATTTTATTAAGAAAAAAGTTTATATAGAGCCAAAGCTTTAAACAATCAATTTAGAGCCCATCTCAAAAGATGTGATCTCTAATCTAGATGACCAGCCCCTTTTAAAAACTAATTATGTATGTTTAAACTATTTATTAGTTCTTGTATTTTTAATTATGCATGAGTTGTGAATGGTGTTTGATACAGATGCATCAGTGCTGGATATAAGTAGTGCTCAAGTTATTACTAGTTATTGTTGAATGGCCTGATTTCTTGCTGCTTGCATTTTGCATGTGTTTGAATAAGCTGATTTCTTAGTTCCTACATTTTTAATTATGTATATTTGAGCTGATTTCTTACTGCTTGCATTGTGCATGTATGTTTGAATGGGTTGATTTATTTGTTCTTACATTTTTAATTATGTATATTTAAACTATTACAGGTTATTGTTGAATGTGTTGGTTTTGTACATGGTTTTCTTTATGGATGCATGAGTTATGAATGTTGCTTGATACAGATGCACCAATGCTGAATATAAGTAGTGCTCAAGTTATTACAGGTTATTGTTGAATGAGTTGATTTCTTGCTGCTTGCATTGTGCATGTGTGTTTGAATGGGCTGATTTCTTAGTTTTTACATTTTTAATTATGTATGTTTAAACTATTACAGGTTATTCTATATATGTTCAAATGTCGTGTGCCATTATAATCTTCCCGAGAGAGCACACAACATATGATTATATAGAATATAATAGATTTGTTGTCCCCTTATTTTAGAATGGATCTAAACACGTCATCAAGTATAGCGAATGAGAATATAGGATCCAAGAGGAACTTGTAATGGGCACAGGCAGAAGATGATCATTTCATTGAATTTATGGAAAAGGAGAGTAAAGCTATATCCAAGGCAGGGGAGGGGGGGCTTTAAAAAAGGTTCTTGGAAACGGATGGTAGAAGCAATGACATTTAAATTTTTGTCATTAAGCATGGAAAGTAGGTTAAAGAGAAAGTATAAGTTCTTCAAAACCATGTACAGTGACATAAAAAAACTTATGAATGTATCCGGGTTTGGATGGGATGTAAGGAGGAGGATAGTAACCGCCGAGAGTGTTGTTTGGATTGACTACTTAGCGGTATATAATTACTCATTTGCATAGGCTTTAACTTTTTTGAATATGTTTAAATACGAATATCGCTAAAAATAATTTATATGCAGGAGAATGAATGGGCAAATAAATATCATAACAATACTTTGCCTGAATATTCGCTCCAAAGTAAGATCTATGAGGGCAACACAACAGATGAGATGTACAAATCAATTGGGGGTAGCATTACAATTGAGCCAGAAAGGCCCAAAACTGCATTATCTAATGACCCCCCCGTAGAAGTCTAGGTCCAATATAGCTCATCCTCATTTGATGACCCAGTATTATCTGGATAAAAAAGACGACGGTCTCATACTCTTATAGGAACACAATGCCGATTAAAGCAACCCACCTTCAATGACTCCATGACTAAAGTCATGATAGATGTGGCCGATAGCATTAAGATGCTAGCACATGAAACCACACATAACAACAGTACTCATGTGGTAGATGTTCCGTCCAATGTTAGAAGAGACGCCTTGAAGATTGTTGAAGACATGTGGAGAGTAGGTGAAGTAGGTGATGATGTCTTTGTAATGGCGGCAAGGATCTTCCAAGATTCTACAAAGGCAGAGATGAACACCTCTAAATACTTGATCCAAGGGTACAAAAGGCTTACTTGGATGAAGAGATGAACACCTCTAAATACTTGATTGACTATGTTTACTTTAGGGTTTCTATATTAATAAATATTTATGTGGATGACTTCTTTCATTTGTAATTCAATGGCTTCTTTCATTTTAATATCAAAGATTGCTTCATGTTTTTCATTATGGATGTGGATGGCTTATTTCATATTATGGTTTGATAGATATTACTTTATAGTTTGTATTTTATAAATATGTAGTGGATAAATTCTTTCAAAGGTTGCTTCATGGTTTTTTTTATGGATGTGGATGGCTTCTTTCTTATTATGATTTGATAGATATTACTTTATGGTTTGCATTTTATAAATAAATTCTTTCATTTGCCTGTGAATGGTTTCTTTCAATTTAATGTCAAAGGTTGCTTCATGGTTTTCTTTATGGATGTGTATGACTTCTTTCATATTATGCTTTGATTAAAAATATTGCTTTAATTTAATGTCCCCAACAGCGGCGGATGGTGGTAATATTATATCTTACATATATAATGAGGTGTATTAAATATTGGTATATCTTACATATATAATGTGGTGCATTATTTTATTGCTAGTGATACACTACGATTTTACCCATATTTCGAGGTATGCGAGTGTCAAGTAATTCACATTGTTGTTCTTACATCCATTGAGTCCGTTACCATCTAAACGAATTTACTTCAGGTCCACGAGCTCCCCAGAATCACAAGGAGTTATTCAACAAGCGGCATTCCACGCTTATAAATGTTGTGGAGAGGATATTTGGACTTTGGAAGGCTAGATTTCCTGTACTCAGGAATCAAATGCAGTATCCTTTACGAACACAAGTTGATGTAGTTCTTGCATGTGCAATATTGCACAACTACATCATGATGACTCGGGGAGTCGATAGCAGAAGGGAGTTGCATTTTCGAAGGAGGGTTGAGAGCCAACTTGTAATTGACGGAGATGATGGTTTTTCGCAATTAACTAAGGGGCATGTTGATCATGACGCTGATAGCGACGCAGTTGTGGGAGGCCTACCTAAGTCGCTAGCACTTGTAATTAAACATTATTCTGCATTGCATACGAAATTTTTATGTTGTGTTCATTCTATTGTATTTTGAATTATGTATGTTTAAACTATTACATGTTAATGTTGAATGGGGTTTTGTACGTTGTTTTCTTTATGGGTGCATGAGTTGTGAATGTTGCTTGATACATATGCGTCAGTGTTGAATATAAATAGTGGTCAAGTTACTGCAGGATATTATTGAATGAGCTGATTTCTTACTGCTTGCATTGTGCATGTGTATTTGAATGGGTTGATTTCTTACAGGTTATTGTTTATGGCTGTATGAATTGTGAATGTTGCTTGATACAGATGCATCAGTGCTGAATATATGTAGCGCTCAAGTTATTGGAAGTTATTGTTGAATGGGCTGATTTCGTACTGCTTGCATTGTACATGTGTGTTTGAATGGGTTGATTTCTTAGTTGTATTTTGAATTATGTATGTTTAAACTATTACATGTTAATTGTTGAATGAGTTGGTTTTGTACATAGGTTTCTTTTTATGGACACATCAATTGTGAATGTTGTTTGATAAGATGCATCAGTGTTGAAGTTATTACATGTTATGATTTGTTATTACATCTCTAGAATGGAAGTGTATAATATATCCAATGGCTGCTCATTTGAATATTCCATGGGGTGGTACTCGTCCAATGAAATGATAAATGGTATAAAGAGGGACTGAAACCCCCAAGAATAAGATATGATCACAATGGTGGGTCCAACCTCTTCATCACCACTCATAATTTCATCAAATGTGGATTACCCCAATGGAATATAGTTTTATGTAGTGCATTGGATATTATACATCCATTTTCTAAAACATCCAATGCCTCCATAGAGTTTCAACATTTTGAGCTCAAGTGTCTTGCATATTTTTGTGCACTTCTGATTATCAAACTTCACTCATAGGTTATCCATTGGGCCACATAGCCTGCAAATCTTGAAATGTTCCTTGATTAGTGAGTTTATTCTATTCTGCATTCTACATTTTGCATTCTTTTTTTTTTTGAGAATATCTTTTTCGTTCCAATGCCATGATATGAAACATTTTGCATTTTTCTTTTCTCTGTTTATAAGTACTATATATTTTGAGAAAAGTTATCAAAAAAAAATATATTGAAAATGTGAATGCACAAAAACAAAATCATGGAACACAAAATCGTGTAAACAAAAAATTGTTACAAGAATCAGATAGAGACTACAAATCTCACAAAAGTAGACTACACTTCTCTATGGATTTTGCTTGTCGTCACGATGTCCATATTTCTTTGCAAAAAAAGAAACTATGTGCACCTATTATTTGCAAAAAAAAGAACTAGAAAATAAGTTACGTGATTGCCACTGATTTAGGAAACTTCAAAATGATAAGTGCTTTATAAAAATTACATGACTGCCACTGATTTTGGAAAACTTCAAGATGATACCTGCCCCATGATATTTTTTTTAGTAAGGACTATAGGCCGGTTTGGAAACCAAAATGCAATTTTATCATGTGGTCTTAGTGGTGGACATATGAAAAATATAACTCTTGCTAATGGGATGAAAGCCAGTCTTTTCTCTAATCCCATACAGATACCGAGTTCTTTTTTAACTTTCCAGGAGGTTATCAAACATAGAAACCAGGAACTTATTAACTTCTCAGAAGATTATCAAACACAAAAACCAGGAACTTCTTAACTTCTCAAGGAGGTTATGAAACACAGAAACCAGGAACTTCTTAAGTTCACTGAACTTAAGAATTTCAAATTTGCAGTTCCTGAACTTGCTTCCAGTTATCAAACAGGCTTTAGAGCTTGAGAATTCGATTGGAAATCATATATATTAATGTCTCTTTAGAGATCTCAAGCTAATAATGTGGGACGAGTAAGCGAAGTGGGGTGCTTCTTAACCAGAGCTAATAATTTAGTATGTTTCGTTTTTGCCGTTGTAATTATTTTGTAATTGCTTTTCATAAACAAAATTATTAATATTGTCAATAAAATAATACTTCCCAATAAATTGGTTTTACAAGACATTATTGAAGTTTATTTTGCCAATAAAATAACATAAAATAAAACAAGGAAAACTTACATCCATACCGTATTCAAATATGGGAATTATGGATTGGTCCAAATTTGTGGTAAATTTACATGATGGTCTGATCTTTAGAACAATTGACCGGTGCTTTTTCTATAAAACACCCCAAGCCCCTTTTGTTCTTTAATTTTGCCCTAAAATCTAATGTTCTAAACATCTGGTTATTTATATTACTTTTTGGAAGTGTAGGGTCTAGTGTAATATTAGAAATATCGGATCGCCCATCCTTCATAATTTTTTTGAAGTACATGGCAGCTGATGGAGACATTGGACCAAATTTTTTAAAAATGATAAGAAAATAGGTCGGCCAATATATACAATATCTGACTGACCCTCCGTAAACCTTTTTAAGATATTTCAAATCTTTATGTCCTATGTGGTCCACCGGACCACAAAGACCCCTGTTTACAGCAAAAACCTTTAAAAATTGGCAAAATTTTGTGAAGCCTATGTCCCCATTTGGTTCCCTTGAAATGAGACTCATGGGAAATATGTATCCTTGGAATTGGTTGCTCCTACACTTGGAATTTCCTAGAAGATGGGTGTATGCTATTGGGATAACATCTAGCATAGATCTGGAAGACGCATATGTACTGTTTGGATTGCCTAGAAGATGCATATTCAGGAAATTCAAAATTTTTTATTGTATTATGTTTTGTTTTAAAAAATACCCACTCTCAGTATTATTATTGTACTTAAGAATTGTAGTGTACTTAAAAATTTTCATTGTATGATTATTGTACTTAAGAATTGTTTAGGTCCTTATTTTTAATGTTTGTCCAAGTAAGGAATAAATGGAAATATTTCAAAATTAGCGAGTTTTTTTGTTTTATGATATCTAACAGCCAAATTTTGAGGCAAAAATCGAAGATTTTTTCTTTCTACAAGTTCAAATATAATATCTATACTTGCAAAGGTGAGGTTCCTTCATTCCAACTTTACATTTCATGAAACATGTGGATTCAAACATTAACATCATAATTATAAAAATCAAATAATTATATTTATTGGTATTTATTATTATATCATAATAATATTATTATAATATATTGTATATTATTATTATTATTATTATTATTATTATTACTGTTACTATTACCATTACTATTAATATAATTATTATTATTATTATATTGTAGATACCCATTTTTTTAATTTGAAAAAAAATTCTTTATTTTTCTTGACCTTAAATCACTTAGAAAGCCCTTGGGACCATACTATCCCAAAATGCCTTAGACCATAAACACCATCCCCAATTCATGGTCCCTTATCGGCAATATCACCTTAAAATTTGAAAATAAATAAATTTTGGGGATAAGGTAACGTTTTAAATTTGAAAATGGGAAAAGAGTCATCCAAATACGGGTGCAATATCATGGGAGCTGGAACTTGAGATTCTGGGCGTTTTTGACACATACGACTCGATTTGTGTTGTCTAGGTGGATTTGACCAAAACAACACGATACGTGTAGTCTAGACCACCCAGCTCTAGAAAATGGTATTTGGGTCATAGACGACGCGAATGACTCAGACGACACAAACTGTGTCATCCAAACATCCCAATGACATAACAATGTGTTTGGGTCATACAAGGCTTGGATGACATGATATGTATCGTCTAGCCCAAACTAATCTAGGCGACATAACTCATGTTGTCTAGGTCATCCACTACCAAGCTTGTGTGCCTAGGTAGCACTGAGCCTGCATGACGGGCTTCAAGCGTTTCGAGCCAACTGTCATGGGTAGGTAACTCTCCATCTTTTCCTCTACTTTTGATCATTTGGTTAAGCATACATTTATTTGCATTTGCTGTTATTTTGGTACATTGGTTATGTCGGCTTTGCCGATGACCTAAGGGAAGATCCACATCCAGGTGGATTAGCCCCTAGATCATAATTTGACTGGCCTCCGCATCTCTACCTAATTTAATTAACTAGTTTGTAGTGTTAGGTTGGAGAATTTCCACTTGAAAATCTCTCAAATTTGTATTGCAAACAAATATTATTATTGTAATTATTATAAGACTTATTAGTTAATTATTATAATTTTTATATTATAATAATTAACTAATAATATAATATAATATTCTAGTAGTATCACTATGATATTATAGTATTATATTATAATATTTATAATAATATTACTATGATATTGTAGTATTATATTATAATATTATAATATAATAGTATCATTATTATAGTAATAATATTATTATTATATATTATAATTTTATTTTAGTAGTATTCGATATTATGGTATTATTACGTTATAATAATTATGTAATACTATAATATATTTTATTGCTGTTAATATACGTATAATATTAAAAATATCATAATAAAATACAAATATTTTAAGATTAATAGAATATGTATAACATATTAAAATAATAACATAATATTATATTCAAAATATATTTAAATGATCACTATTTTAAGAATAAATATTTTAAATAATAATATTAATAATAACAATAATAACATTAGGATGTGTGCTTTCAACTTTTGATTTCTAAAAAATGTCAATTCCATATAAATAGGTGAAATTGACATTTCTTGAAACTTGGCTTAAAATGAAGATACAAGACTTCTTATATGAAAATGTCAATTCCATCTTCAGAAGGAAGAAGCAAACAGGTCAGTCTCGGTTGTTTCTACAGAAACCAAATGGGCCCTAAGCTCTTATATAGACTGGCGATTTTCGAAAAAGTAAGAGAATGCTCATGAGATAAAAAAAACAGAAAAGCATGGTGGCATTTTAAAGACTGTAAGGCCAGATAAGACTGACGATTCCCCATCAAGTTTCTCTCACGCTTGGATTTCTTCGAGGGCGGGCTTTTTCTCTGTGTTTGGACTTTGGAGACAGAGACAAGAATAGAAGTGGCCTTACCCCATAAAAGACGCCTCCTTACTTCTGACTCTATTATACCAGTTGGAAACCTTTGCATCAAAGCACGACCCTGTCCTCTTAAATCCCACCAACAAAGATAGACACTCAAAGGTAAAGGGTGCAGTTGGCATGCGGATGCATCCGTAGCGGTAGAGGTAAGCTGCACCTTTAAATTTTATTATAGTAATATAATTTTGTTGTAAAATATTCTTAAGATTATCTCAAAATCTATTTTTATATCTAATTATAAAATTTTAAATTTAAAAAATGGTTAAAATTAAGTAGAATATAAACATGTGAAAATCTAAAAAATGGATAGTGTAGATAATATGTTGTAAAATGCACTATTTTTAAGACTTAAAATCTTTCTATTTTTCATGGTCATACACCTCGATGTCGAGATGGTTTTTCAACATTAAAACTACCTTTTCTAATGGATTTTTAAGGTGCATCCGTAGTTCTACATTATAAGGTTGCATCCTTATCTATAAACTTTTTCCAAAGGTAAAAGATGTGTTGTTCTTCATGAACAAACAAAGAATACATCAAGGTTTAGATCCAAGAATATTGCAGCTTTCAAAAGGCAAAGTGCACTCGGTGATCAGCTTTTCTTCTAGCTTGTTAGACAGTTAGAGAGAGAGGCAATTTTCATTTTCATTGAGAAATGTTAACTTATCCATTTTTAATCCAATTCTTAACAGGATTATGTTAGGGTGCTTATATTATAGAATATTTTATAATTGCACTTAACAAAGTTTGGATATTTATATATCATTGTTTTGTACATTGAACATTTTTTTATCAGGGGTACTTTTGGTTATTATGAGGGGTGTGACGTTATCGACAAAGAATACACTAGTGACATTTAATGTTCCATGTGGATGATGTCACACTTTATATAGATGATGTCACGCCCTTCCTAATGATAAAAACTACTCCATACAAAATAAGTGTATAGACATATCTAAAATTTATTGAATACAATTATAAAATGTTTTATAGTAGTGTGAGCACCTTAACTTAACCTTTTTTTTAATAAACATAAATAAATGAACTTTTGCAGTTGATAAAACTATCAAACATGAATCTCCCTTCTCTCTCTAAGTTTTGACAAGCACTGTCTCTCTATCTCATTGCTAATTTTCCCAAGTGTGAATATATTTAAGTAGATAAGTGGGGGAATAACTTTGGCCACTTGGATCTAACCTAGATTCAAGATAGGAATGGCATAGGCCCCTATGTTCTCCTAGGTTACAGAGGAACCTGTTCTTTGTGGAATGAGTGGATGTATGTTGCCTTCGCTTTCATTTCATGGTAGATGTGTACCACATTTTGAGATATATTCCTTTCTTGGGTTTCAAGTTGTTACTTTGGCTGCCAGCCTACTTACACAACTTCCTCCAAATAGATGGCAAACAAAAATTTTAAAAGTAGGTTTTTATGTGAAAGAAAAAGTTTATACATGACGTTAAATGGCGTGATTATATACAACAAGACCATTTACTTTTGAGATACGGAAGTTATAATTACTTACAACCATCTGATGTGAAATCCGATAATATGGGTATGTTACAAAGTTGGAGAAAATTTCTTTTGAAGTTGAGTTTGGTCAATGAAATAAATGTAGCCATCAAATTTCACATCCAATGATCAAGATGAACTGTGACCACCTCGTACCAAAAGATGAATAGTTTCATTGTATACTTTTTTTTAAAAGGCAGACCTTAAAGCTTAACAAATAATGATGCTTCGTTTTTTGGATGGAGAGAGTAAGATTTTTTCCAACACTAGGAAAAACTCTTCGATTCATCGTCTCACTTCAGAGATGTATGGATATGAAAAAGAAAAAGAAATTTAAGTCCTAACAAAGTGCATCTTTAAATATATGATTTGGACGGTCTATTTTTAAGATTTTCAAAAGTTTATAAATCGAGGCGATTTATACTAGTTTTAGAGTTTTAAATTTCATTATTACGAGTGGAAATAAATTCTCAGGCCATCGTAGAGATTTCCGGTGCCATATGCATCTTTCGATAGGGTTTGAAGGTGCAACTTATTTTGATTGTTTGAGTTTGATACCTTAAACATGGACAGGGTGATGTAAAACATATTTGAGAAATTTAAGTACAGACCGCATGATCTAAAAATATTTTTAGATAAGAAACAAGAAGGGCAAATTCTCCATAGATTTTGAGAGAAGGTCGTTGGACTGTATGTTATATAGGGGAGTATGCTCTTTGTGATGTTTGGCTTTTTTTTTCTGAAATTTCTAGAAGTGACCCTCAGGAGCAAAGAACTTGCACAAGTGACCATTGTGAAGAAAAGAGTTTTTCTTTCTAAAGACCCTAAAAATAATATTTTTAAAAAACACAACTTGAAGTAGATAAAGAACACACAGCACTTTTTCTACTTGGCCTTGAGGGTCGAATAATGTGATATCAAAAGTGTTTTGTTAGGACGTACAATTGGGGGATATCTATAATTTTTTTTATTTTTCTGAGCAAAAGTATAAAAAGTGACTATTTGTTTTTGGTACAAGGTAATACCATTAATCTTGACCATTAAATGTGAAATTAAGTAGCTGTACTTATTCTATTGACCAAGCTCAAACTTTCAAAAAAAAAAAAAAAATTCAAACTTTTTGACACATTCGAGCTAGCAAATTTCACGCCATATGCTTGTAAGTAATTGTGGCCTTATACAATCCCATTGTCCCTATTATGAATGACAAAATGTAGCATGGAACCCTACCAGCGCCCAAGTATCCAACATGGTTGCCCTGAGACCTTGTCCACTAGCAGATCTATGCAGGCCTAGTGTCCGCTACAAATTCTAGTCGGCTTTGACATATATTTGTCTGGTGTCTGCTGAAATAGGGGCTTGTATTAATTCCACTACAATGATGCTATTTTTCAAGTTTCAACCAGCAGGAAAATTCCGCGATTCAAATTCTAACCGTCCAGTTAGACCTGGTTGGATCGGAACCGGCCAATGATTTCATTCAGTTTTGATAAATCAGTTGGGTGTTTCTTAAAAAATTCAAAAGAATTATATAAAATTCAAAAAAATAAGGGATTTTGTTTGTAAAGCTTTTTTCTTTTAATGTTTCCATCATTTTGGCAAAGATTGGAAATTTTTTTTCCATTAATACTTATTTTTATATTTTTCTATCTTTTTTAGAAAATTTCAAAAATACCTTTTGGCACAAATTATTTCTTTAAAATCTATTTTTTCATTAATTTTCAGCTTTATTTGGATGTGCTTTGTTTAGTAATGCTTTAAATATACTTTTTATATTTTATTTGATTTTTTTTTAACATTTTTTTGACTACCCGGGACTTGCCCGGTTAGGCCTGTTAAAATGCTTTTGGTCCCATGTCCGATTAACCATTCTGGTTCGATTTTTCCTACACTGACTTTAATTAGTGTTTAAAAGCCTGATTTCAATGAGTTTTGGTGAACCAACTAGGTATTTTTTAAAGGGAAACGTTTATATAGAGTCGAGGCTCTAAACAATCAAATTTGAGCCTACCTCAAAAATTTCACTAGAAGAAGTTGTTTTGATGCCCAAATATCTTCAAATAGATCATCTCGATATCAAGATGCATGGACATGAGAAAAAAATGGATTTCAATTTTTGGAAATAGTGCATTTTATAATGCATTTTTGGATTGTTAATTTTCAAGATTTTCAAGCTTTCATAGATCTGTTGATCTACACTATTTTTTAAGCTTTAAACTTCATAAATAAATAAAAAATATATTTTAAGACGATCACAAAGATTTTCCGTATTAAAACCACATTTCTAGACACTATTTGAAGGTAGGCTCTAATTTGATTGTTTAGAGCATGGGCTTTATATAAACCGCATCCTTTTTTAAAAGGATGTGGTTTCTATAAGATTGCAACCTTAAACAATCCAATTAAGGTGTACCTCCAAATTTTATCATAACATGTAATTTTGGTAGAAAACAATTTTAAGATTATCTCAAAATCTATTTTCATATCTAGTTATAAACTTTTAAACTCCAAAAATGGTTAAAATTAAGTAGATCTATAAACATATGAAAATCTTGAAAATGGACGGTCTAGATAATATATTGCAAGATGCACTATTTCTAGGATTCAAAATCTTTCTTCTTTTTCATATTAATACATCTCGATGTTGAGATGATCATTTAGAGGTATTTTAACATTAAACCAACATTTTTCGATGGATTTTTGAGTGCATTCGTAATTCTACATTTTAAGGTTGCAACCTTATGTAATCTTTTTCCTTTTTAAAAATTTCAAAAAAAGTTATATAAAATCCAAAAAAAAAAAGTATTTTGTTTGCAATGCATTATTTTAATGTTTTTCATCATTTTGGAAAAGATTGGAAATTCTTTTCACTATTAATACTTAACTTTATATATTTCCCATTTTTTAAAAAAAAAATTCAAAAATACCTCCAGACACCAATTATTTCTTTAAATCTATTTTTTCATTAATTTTCAACTTCATTTAGATGTTCTCTGTTCAATCATGCAATAAATATATTTTTCATATTTTTTTTGATTTATTTTTTTTAACCTTTTTTTGATCGCTCAGGACTTGTCCGGTTAGAACGGTTGAACCACTTTCAGCCCCACATTAGGTTAACCATTCCGATTTGATTTTTCATAGGCTGATTTCGACTATTGTTTAAAAAACCAGCAGTATGGGTGATCGACGCGGTAAACAAGAATCGGTTAGGCTTCTTCTCGAGTCGCTTGGTTGTGTTAGGGAACCAAGTAAGATTTTTAGGGAACCGGGAAATCTGGACTGGCCGATCGCCTGATTCCCAAACATTATGTATTTATTATTTTTCTTTTCTTTTCAATTTTTTATGGATTGATTCGAGAATTAACCGACTTTCAAGTTTGGTGGTTCACCAGCCGATTTTCGGCCCACCACTCGTGACGTGGGGTGAGAGAGCTTTTTGTAAACATTGGGCGAGGCAGCCATTTACATCTATGACACCATTTACCAAATACAAGTAACTTGTGAGCTTAAATTCAATGTTTGTTTATATTAGCATGAGTGACTATTGGTACGAATCAGTTTTGGGTTTGGGTCCAAATGACTTGGACCCGACCCGGGTCAGCTGGTTTATGCGACAGCTAGTCCGGTGGGATTCGACCTGAACCCAAGCCAAACAGCTGCCACCAAATTTAGTCGCTCCCACGATTTTGAGCCGCATGTTTTAGTAAAGGATCACATGAATGAAATGCGCCCGCGCCCTTAAGTGCCTGGGCCCAGTGTTGTTGGCAGGAGATAAGTTTGAGCATCAATTTACAGCCGAATATCTGCAATCTATGTGCAAGTCTCATTATAGGAATGATTTGATACTTGATAGGGCTGCAGCTTTATCAAAATAAGTAAAGCCTCACCTCATAACTCATTGAAAACTACAATTGAAGCACTGACAAAGCCTTTACATCCACCATCTCGGCTTGAACAATATAATTGTGAAAAAACATTAAGATTTAAAGATCTCAAAATAATGTATATTGCAACAAATCATCTAGGCCGACTATTTTGCCCTTATAATAAATGTTTATAGATCCGCAAGATTTGTACTACTTTTTTAGTTTCAAATTTTATTGTCGGGGTTGAAAATTGATTTTAGAACCATCATGAAAGTTTCCGTTGCTAAAAATGCTTTCCAGACAAGAATTTGAGATGAGGTTTTATTTCATTTTATAGAGCCTAGGGCTTATAGAAACTTCATCTCTCATTATATATATCTAAGGGATTCAATTGATAGATTGGTATTATCTCGTGGTTACCCAATTCTCAATACTACTTTGGACTCTCGAATCTTTTTCAAAATCATGGGCAATTCACCGAGTAGATAGAAAAATGT
>NW_006498507.1:1887533-1897556 GCF_000471905.2 Amborella trichopoda | reverse complement strand
TAATAATAATAATAATAATAATAATAATAATAATAATAATAATAATAATAATAATAATAATAATAATAATAAAAAGGACCCAAAACTTCTAGATGTGTATTTGTGGGGTATGCACGTAACAATAAAGCATACAAGTTTTAAGAAATAAGTTCAAATACAATAATGGAATACAGAGATGTAATTTTTTTTAGAATTTAACTCACAAAGGTGAACCAGAAAATATTAACGTTCTACCAACAAGTGAAGAATAAAATAGAGAACAATATACTTATGTGGGACCCATAAAAAATAATAATGGAGAGGTAATAGAGTCAGGAAGAAATAAAAAAGCAAGAAGAGATCCTATATCTAAATTTGACCTAAACTTTACATTCACCTAGTTGAAGCAAATCAAGGAAAGGTATTAGGTGTAACACCTATTGCCTTAAATATGAAGGAACAATAAGTGAAGCTTTTGGCAGCAAATGATGTGAGGTTTTGGACAGAAGTCATTAACAGTGAAATAGACTATATTTACTACTAAAACATATAAATTGATGGACCTACCAACTAGTTCTAGACTTATAGGATGTAAATGGATATTCAAAAGAAATCATATTACATATGAGTCAATTAATAAATATAAAGCTAAGTTAGTTGTCAAAGGATTTAAATAGAAAAAATGCATAGATATCTAACAAATATGCTCAAGTGGCCAGGACATCTATTAGCCATCTAGTTATCCACCAAATGAATGTCAAAATTACCTCCCTAAATGGTGAACTAGATGAAGTAATTTATATTAAACAACAAAAAGGTTATGCCTAGATATGAAAATAAAATCTACAAAGTGGTTAAATCTGTTTATGGACTTAAGTGGATGCCAAATCAATGGCATAAGAAATTTGATGTTGCACTAACATCACATAGTTTTAACAAGAATGAGGTAGATAAATGTGTATATAGTAAAACAACTAACGCTCTATGTGTTATTATGTCTTTGGCCCTAATTTGAAAATAGTGGAGGAAACTAAATTTCTTGCATATAACTTTGAGATGAATGATTTGAGAGAGGGTCATGTGATACTTGGTATTAAAATAGTGAGGTAAGGAAAATGTATTAATTTTGACACAATCCTACTATATGTAGAAAATACTATATAAGTTTGAGCACAACTCTAGTAACTTACTCTCTACCCCAATAAATCATCATGTAAAGTTAAAGAAAAAAGGAGGGAGATGTATTTTTCAAATAGAATATGTAGGAGTAATTGGCAGTTTAATGTATACAATGAGCAACACAACACTTGATATTATTTACATAGTAGGCAAACTTAGTAGATATACTAGTTATCCTAGCAGGGAGCATTAGGAAGCAATTTTTTGAGTGCTAAGATATTTGACAGGACCTATCAATTAAGGCATACAGTATGTGGATTATCTCGAGGTGTTGGAGAGATATAATGACACAAATTAGAATATGGAAGCTCACTCTCAATGTCATAAATAATATTTATGTTAATAGATGTTGCAACCATGGCGGTAAACTAAGCGAACTTTGATTTCATGCTTAATAATTGAGTCATAAATTATTGCTTTAAATTTTGCTTGCAAAGAAGTAGAATGACTAAATACTTTTATCATACGACCTGCCCATATGGCCAAAATGAAAATGCATATCTATAGAATGAATGTAACTACGATGAAGATGATGAGATAGATGAGTGACAAGATAAGAAATGATAGAACTTACAATAAATACCTTCAAAAGAACTTAGAGATGGCTCAAATAGGTGATAAAATTAGGAAAAATAGATTTAAGTGATCAAGTCATGTACAACATCAACTAGAACGACACTAGCTAGGAGGGATGATTTGGTTCTAGTGGAAGGATCTAAAAAGATAAAAAGAGTGCCCAAAAGGACATGGATGAAAATAGTGAAAAGAGATATAATGACTTGATTTGACTAAATGTATGACATTTGATAGAACAGAATGGAGGAATAAGGTTCGTATAAGCAATTGCAAATGGTTGGGATAATTTTTGGATGATGATGTTACTATTGCGAGAGCATGTAATAATGTCTATAATGGTAACTCTATACATATTGCATGCAAAATGTTTATAGGAGATGGAGTGACTAGTATAAAACATGTGAGGGCAAATAAAAATTTGGCCAATCCTTTGACTAAAAACCTTGCAAGGGATAGCATTAGTAAGACGTCAAAGAAAACAGAGCTAGAGTTCATTAAGTAATCATTTACAGTGGAAACCCAACCTAGCATTTTGTATCCTCGAAATTTTAGGTTTAATATGGTAATAACAAGTTGCTCGCATGGTTAGTACGGTTGCTAGATATGATAATTATATTGTGAGCACTTACTCTAAAAAAGTCCATATGGTAGATAAGTCTAGTGATGACATATACATATAAGGGGAATGACTTTAGCAAGACTTGATCGCAATGAGCGAACATTTTACCACAGTGGCCAGGACTTGACCGCGGTGGCTGTGCAGAACTTTGGCTGCAGCATTTATGATGACTATATCTGCTGGATGGTGGTACTAGCGTTTAATGACTGTTGGAAGTTTCTAAAAGTCATATTACATATTGAACAGTGTGATTGCTGACTTAAGCATGAACTTGAAAGGACCACGTTACACTCTGTCAATAGGTTTCGTTTTCCCCATTTTAAAACACTTCTACAACTCATATTTCTCTGTTTACACTGAAGCAACTCTAATGCTTTGAAATCTCACCCTTTGTGTACATTAATCGGTGAGATTAATTTCCAACCTTCAATTTTTAGATACCCTGAATGCTGTTTTAAGATTACCTTATACAAAAGATAAATGGCCTCTTTGTAGACAATCCCCATTTATATATTGAGATAAGCACTCCACTCATGGTTATCTCAAATCAAGTTTGAGAGAGGTTCAAGATTGTTTTGTAATCTTGTTAATATGTGTACAGTTCAGTATCTTCATTTTTCTTCAACTTGGCTGGAAATACAGATGGTGCATAAGAGGGAACTCCCACAAAATGTAGATCTAAAATGCTACTTCATTGATGCATTTGGAAACAGTGAAAAAAGTGAAGAAATTGAACCCTATCTAACACAAGTTATGTCTTGTTTGTCTAAGCATATATGCATACATGTACTACTTTGCAGTCTGTAAGATTGCATAATTGAATTTTTTTGGTTAAATATATAATTTTTATATGTGTCTGCCACGATTATATATGCTTGAACCAAGGAAGCAGATGTTATTCCATAATGTACAAGCCATGTTCCTCAACTATACCACATGCTCTCCAGTCTTCTATGGTTTTCCACCTTTAAATATTGTGACAACCAATTTTGAATTCTTGTTGCCTTTAATCATGTCCTTTGTTGCAGGTTGAACATATTACAATTGATCACCCTATTTATGGGGAAATGTGGAAGTCCTTGCAAAGTACATTCCCCTTGAGGTTATCATCTGGGTCAATTAGGTGAGATATTTTACCAACATATAACGATGGCTCAGCAATCTCATCGAAAACCAGCTTTATGAGAAGAGTGAAGTTTTTCTATGCTTTTGTCCATTTGGGTTGATTTGCTTATTTTTCTATTCCTTACCATTTCATTAGTCTGTGGAATATCTTTTCTAGTCATTATTTTGTTCTTGATTGTTGTGTACCTCATTTTCTTAGCATAAAGCACCTGCTCAAATACTCCATATGATTCTACATAATATTCTAATGGTTCTGTTCTGTATTCACTGTCAATGAGAATGATTCCTTTCTCTTAAACATCCAGATGAACTTATTCTATGGTCTAATGGTTCTGTTCTGTATTCATTGGCCATGAGAATGATTCCTTTCTCTTGAACATCCAGATGAACTTAATTCTACGATTCAAATAATCCATATATTTCTACATTATGATCTATGGTTTACTAAGATGACTCATAAACTTCAGGGGAATCTAGTGAAATCTCAGTTTTTTTTTTTCTTTTATTTCTCTATGATTAGTGATAAGCAGTTATTTCATTTTAAATGCACATATTCCTGAGAATGCTTGTATTGTACTCTTATGAAACTTTCAGATTTCCCTTTGGAAACTCTTTTCATTCCATTTGTATAGCTTCCCTAGGAGTATAATGTCAGTACTACTCTACAGTATGGAAAAAACATGTTTGTTTTTGTTTTTCCTGCTATTTCTGCCCTTAGGTGCTATATTATGGCATTTTCAAAATAAACATGGCTTTGAAAGGGATGGAAAAAACGTATTGTGGAAATTCCCCTGGGCAGGCTGGGTAAAGCAATAGTAGAATTGCCTTTAAATGCCATTGTTACATAGAAATTATATATTGAAATATTTTGGACCTTGGATCACATTGTTGATTTGTCTTTCATAGTGCATCACCCCATTTGGATTGCAATGGTAGATTTGCATAAATATGCAAAAGCAAACGATATCAAACATCAACGATTCAATGAATCCCTTTCAATTGAAGAACTCATCTTCGTCATCCGGCAGTGGCTGATCAACAACTTTACGTATCTCTTCCTCAATTAGTTGTTGCTGTGCAACATCGATTTCAACCTCTGGTGGCTTCAAGGCAGGGGACGCAATGAAGTGGAGATTTGGGTCCCTGAAAACAAAGGCATTTCCATCTTAGCAGTCTACTTTAGTGAATAATATAACTCACTTCAAGCCTAAATAAGATACTAAAATAAAGAGATAACAGAGCCCCAACACCTTGGAGTTGCAATTAGTGAAAAACATCTTAGAATCTTGCGTAGCTCTAACTTGTTATCGTGCAGCAAAAACAAAGAGGAAGAGGAACAGAAATATTATCAGGGAGAGAGAGAGAGAAGTTGGTTGTGGATAAGAAATGAAATGTGCTACTCTTCCATTAAAGTCCCACCAACTTGTTCTCTTTGTAATTTTTTCTTTCTTTTATATGCATCCCATTTTGTGTATCCATGATGTGATCTAGTGTATCGATGATGTGATCTTCCATGACATAACAGAGCTATGCCATGTTCTACGAGCATAGACTAATATTTCATTGCAAGGGAAACAAGAGTAAAGAGTTGAAGCATACCCAGCTAACTTTCTTGCGAGATATAAGAAAGGCTTCTCAAAATTGTAATTGCTCTTTGCCGATATCTCGTAGTATTGTAGGTTCTTTTTTCTATGAAATGTGACCTGCTTGGCCTTTACCTGTCTATTCTTCACGTCAACCTTGTTCCCACATAGAACAATGGGGATATTATCACATACTCTGTTTCACCATGCTGAAAAGGTAAGTAACAGTAAAAAATGAAAAAAGAGTTTAATGAACAAAATTAGACAAGTTAAGACTCCTGCTGGATTCTGGAATTATTTATACAGTTGTTAGAAGTGGAGTTCAGGCTTTGGGGGTAATATCTGAAATTTCAATTATATTGTTTGGTGCTCAAATATACCTGATTATATTTCTATTCGAGATAGCTCGACAAAAGAAACCAGAACGATTGGCTTTGCCGAATGAAATGTAGTGGATTTTTAGCTGAATTCCACTTTGTGAGGAAAACAATTTACTTTTCCAGATGGTTCTAAAACTTGTAAAAAAAAAAAATATTTTCTAATTAGGATAGATTTTGAAAAATTTTAATAGTTTCTACTTTAATTATGATTGGTATGAGACTTTTAGGGAAGTTCAGTTGAGGTTAAAGTTCATGATTGTGGATACAATTTACAAATGAGGCACAGAAGTGTTGTTTTTTTCTCCAGTTCCAGAGTTTTGAGATTTGTGTTATGTTTCTACTAAAACAGATTCAGGGGCCCCTAAGCCCTTACATTCTTGTGTGATTCTCTTCTGCTTTCTTCCATTGTACTTTATCTTTAAACTTCAACTTGAATTTATTTATTTTTAATTAATTTCAGAACTGCTTTAAATAATTGAGTTTCAACTGAGAACTGATGGGTAGTTTTCCTAGCATTGTTGGTATCAATGCCACCAAGGAAAGGAAGAAAGAAAGGTGAAGCAGAACTGCATTTGGACCTGCAAATGTCTCGATGCCACGTCGGTACATTCTTGTAAGTTAGCCTTGCCGTCACGTCGAACATGATTATTGCACATTGCCCGTGAATACTGCCATTGGTGCGGAAAAATTAGTTTGAGATGAAAACATGAAGCATTCTTTGTTTATGAGAGAGTGAATTTGTGTGTGGGGGAGAGAGTTTACTTACTAATATCCATCCCTAAGGCCACCAAATTTTTCTTGGCCTGCAGTATCCCAGCAGTAAAACCTGATCTTCCCACAATTTGTGAAAAAGTCCAAGGGGTGGACCTCAACTCCAATTGTGGCTGCAAGGACAATAAAATGAAACTTTAGCTTTGTGCCAATTGACGACAATCTAAATATTGTGATGTCATTACACAAATATACATTACTGATAAGTGGGCTTTGGTCACTATAAGGTACATAACTCTTAGATCTATAGGGCAGTTGAAAATATGAATATTCTTTTTTTTTTAAAGATAAGGTCACTTCCATCATTTTGCAAAAAAAAAAGAGTTATTTTTAATGGAAAAGTATCCAAGAGACAATTTACTTTTAGCGGAAGGAGGTCACAATCATTGATATCCACCAGATTTGAAACGGGTAGTTGTGAGTGTGTCACTGACTAGAACTCAAAATTCAAAAAAGGATTTCTTGCACTCTGTGACACATCTCAAGCCATCCAATTTGACATCTAAAGGCTAAGATTAATTGTGACCTCCTTGCAATAAAGATAAATAATCTCATAATATACATTTCCATTGTTTATTTCAAGATGCTCAAATATATCAATACAAAGAATGAGATAGCTAGCAAAAGTTTGGGGATGTTTTCCATCAATTATCACTAGGAAAAAGTATACTTACATGATTCGGGCTGGCAATGGGCTCGACTCTGCCCTGAAAAATTATGGTTAGGGCCACACATTCCCTTTTTTTCCTTTTGAATAATATAGGTCCGGCCTAGATAGGACTAGGGCTGCGCCTAAGCTTCTAAGATGGGCCCGGTTCGGGAAGGCCCTATAGGCAGGCTAGAGCTTGACCCAGCCTGTTGCCAGCCTAATGATTCTTGTATCATATGCAATATACTATGGGGCATCCATCATCTATTCTTGTCGATCAAAGGTGGAAATTAACCATTGGTCTTAAGAATTGCATTCATTAACCATTCATTCTCCAACAGATGAAACTTGGACTCGCACGAGCTGCTTTGGCCAGACAAGCGATCAAGTCCAAAACCAGGCATATGGGTTCCTATAATGCCTAGTTGCCTTCTGATATTTCATTATCTTTCTGTTTGGAATGGGCTGAGTCTCACTGTCTTGGCTAAGACTGTCAGACATGACTCGGGCTTTGAGACCTTGGTGAGTCCCGACCCTGAGTCCTTTTCTTTTCACACTAATCTTACAGAAACAGAAAGTAGGAAAGGTGCATGGCGTACGTTTCCTCACATGAGCCAACCATGGACTCTGTTTCAATCTGAGAAAATAGCCAAAACATCCTTAAGTTTTTCCATCTGAATCTTTAACTTAAGAGAGTGTCTCAGAGCTGGTCAAAGCTAAAGCTAAATCAAGGGTGAGAAATGCGACTATGGTGTGCCACTGCATGAGGGAACATCTCAGCCACCCAATATAACTATTTTTTTCTCAAAAAGCTAAAATAAAATAGAGAGTACATATGAGTTTTGAGTTTGTTGTGTAATTTACGTTCATATTTCTTCTCGAATTCTCCTGTTAAGTGGCGCTTGACAAAAGTGGTTTTGCCTGCAATTTCAATCACAAATGACACACTAAGAATACCAGAAAACCTCTTAAAAGAAGAAGAAGAAGGAAATAATCCTTTTTATTGAAAACACGGAGATTTTTGTGTACCTGTGCCTCCATCTCCAACTATCACAAGCTTAAAGCTTGGAACATTGTTAGCAGAGATACCACCACCTATGTATGCCTGATGAAGCCACAACTCCATTATTCATTATACTATAAATACACAAAAATCATTGAAATACTAGCCGAAGCTATCAATGTAACTTCGAAAGAGAGATTAAAAATTGAAGGCATGAGAGAGAGATGCATGTACTATGAGCTTTCTTTTTTTTTTTTTTTTTTTGAACTTTAACTATCATGGACAATGAGCACTAGGTATAAGCACAGGTGGTCAGGGTGTTGGGTGCCACAAGTGTGATATCTATGATTCCATTTTAACTCAAGTCCTAAATTAACATGCAATTGAAAAGTTCACATAAATAAAGAGATGCACACGAAATGAAAAGGAGGGAGAGGGAGGAAGAAGTATTATCTCAGTAGAATAAGATCATTCCGCATAGAAACATAGGTATAAGAGGTAGAGGTAATTCTAATAAAAGTAGAAAACACACCATCTATGAGAGAGAGAGTGTTACAATGTGGAGAAGAAAGAGAAGGTAACCACTGGAAAGCCCATGGGACATGGTCCTATTTATAGGAGATGAGAATTGGGGACCTTTCAATGATAATTTGAAAGGAACCATGTGCTTCGCCTTTAGAGACATTGGCTTGGTTTCAACGCTGAGCAAGATATTACGCAACTACTCTATTCCAAAGCTAAGGATATGAGCTAAAGGCAAAAGTCATATGCCCGTAGGGGTGGCAATAGACCTAGAGCCGACCGGACCTATCTTGGGACCCGTCAAGTATACCCAACATGGTCGGGTATAGGTCCTACATTTGAATCCGGTGGGTCAAGTTCGGGTCCAAAACTTGGACCCAAATACTATTCGGGTCTGGATCCGGGTCTAATTTGACTCGACCCGTACCTTTAAACGGCCGGAGATAAAATACTTTAAGCCTATTTGTTTGGGTGTGTTAAAGATCGTGTACAATAAGAACTCGTAGTCATCTTTAGCTATTAAACGACAAATCAAACAGCTTGAAATCTAATGGCACGTGGTTGTCATTTTATTGCTAATAATATGGGTATATGTTGGTAAAAATAAGGTAAAAATAAAAATAAAAATAGTGAGGGTAGCAATGGACCCAACCACACCCAAAACACCCAACTTTTGGACCCGACGAGTCGGGTAAGGGTCCAAAACCTGGACCCGAATACTATTTGGGTCTAAAACCGGGTCCAGCCAGACCTGACCCGTTCTCGGACCGTTACCACCCCTGTGTGCCCGTCTCTGAAATTTCTAACTTCTATAGAGCGCTTTAGAGATTCCCTGGTGTTATTTGCTGTGGGAGTAATATTCACTGTGCCATGATAAGACCACGATAAAGTTAGTTACCAAAAAAAAAAAAACACGATAAACTTAATAGACTGGTCTTGAATAAGGGTGGCAATGGGATGGTCCAAGGCTCGCCGGCCAGCCCTCGTCTCCATAGGGACAGCCCAGGCTCAGATAGGGCTGGGCTGGCTGGATAGGCCCAAAAAAACTAAAGAAAAGAATAAGATAATAAACAAGAAAAACAGAGAACCTAGCTGGGAGAACCAGGCCAGCATCGGCTCTAGCCAGGCTCTCGAACCACATCTTGTGGCCTATGCCCTACTTCTTTAGGGCTGGGCCGCCGGACCATTGCCAGCCCTAGTCTTGAATAAGATAGCTAAAGGAAAGTGGTGGGTTGACGTATATCTAGGAAAACAATTTGATTAAAATGAGCAATCCAAAGAAAATATAAAATGGGCTATTTTTTAAAACTTGAAATTCAATATTTATTCTTCTATTTCGATCAAAATGGTTAATCGGTAAACTTTTGGATCAAGAGATGGGCTTTGAAAGAGTGGAGGCACCTAGACCCTACTAAGCATACTCACGCCTCTCAAAACTCATATTCAAGGTGAACAAATATTCAGTTTTTGAGAAAAATGACTATTTAACTTATTTACTATCCTAATAGATACATCTCTCTCTTTTTTTAATATTCAAACATTTTTGGACAACCGTGACCATCAGATCGGCCTAGATTCAATCTAGGCCGTTGGATGTTTACTGTAGCAGTATACACATGGACATATAGGAATTTTTG
>NW_006498507.1:1856724-1887086 GCF_000471905.2 Amborella trichopoda | reverse complement strand
ATATATTACAAGATGCATTATTTCCAATACTTTAAGTGCTTTTTTTTTTATGTTGAGATTATTGGGTTTGAGGATTTTTTTAGCATTAAAACAACTTCTTCTAGTGAGTTTTTGAGGTGTGCCTTAGTTTGTTGTTTAGGGCCTCAGCCTTATTACGAACTTTTTCTGCATTGTAACCTTCATTTTGGTTGTTGATTAATAAAAGTTATATGCACTTGTACAAAAAAAAAAAAAAATCTAAAACAAGAAGCAATCAAGGATTAAAGTAAGGGTGTGAATTTTCCAGACCTCTTATTTCTTTGTTTTGATTTCATATTGTTTTACTCCTTTTTTCTCCCTATGAGGTTTCGGTTTCTTGGGAATCTCTTCTTCTTCTTTTTCCTTTTTTGGGTTAAATAAAAGGTCAAAAAAAGGAGATTTATAAAGGTTGATAATGGTTGTTAGGTTCTAAAGGATATATCCTTGGGGTCCAAAAAATATTCTTAATGTGAATTTTACCCCGAGGGCACAAATGTACAATATGCGCCCAAGGGAGCAACAAATCTTATAAAAAATAGATTATGACTCAAAAAAATCAATCAAATGAAAATCTCATTGAGTATGCCTTACCTGATAATAGTCCCATGAACACAAATTTTCAAGATGACGCAATTGTTGACATTAAAGTATCAAGAAGGAATGAATTGTACCTTGGTGAGGCGAGGAATAAATAAAGATTTAGGCACGATACTCCAATCACCAAATAAAGAAATGATTCCCATATCTATATTGAAAATGGAAAATGCAAACATGAGACAAATTCTTTCCTTCTTCGGATTTGTATTAAATTTCTGGATTGCATCTTTAAGGAGCATCAAATGATGCTCCAATCATTACATCTTACTTGAGAAAACCTTTAATTTTCTAGAGTTTTCGGTGCATCGTTTAGGAGCATCAAATTATGCTCAAATCATTATGTCTTACTTGAAACAACCTTTAATTTATGGAGTTTTAAGGATTAATATGAAAAGAATGAGGCTGGGGTGGGCTGGGTTGTGGTGGTAGTACCACCTAAACTCTAATTAAAGGTGACAGGTTTCTATTTTCACTAACACCTTCAAAAAATTCACTATATTCTAAATGAGTAAGGGCTTATATTCCCGTTGACCTAACCCTCCCCCACAACCCCGAAAAAGAAAAATTATATAGAAAAACATAGAACATACAATGAGATGGGGGTGCTCTCCTAGAGGAGCTGTTATCCTCTTGCAACTCTTTCATTATTTCTTCCATCTCAAGGTGATTAGGACACCAAAGAAGCACAGCATCAAATGAGTCTTTGTTTGACTTCTTTTCAAGGACATTGGCTTTGCAAGGTCGCACTTTAGCTGAGATGCTTGATTCTTTGAGAGGTTCTTCTTCTTTGGGTAGGTTAACAGTGGGAATACAAGGTATGGACCTTAACATCTTTGGGGGTATCCATCAGAGAGTCAAATGTAGCAACCAGCAAGTATAAAGGTTCTCCATCTGGATACGCAAGCACTGAGGACGGCTGTCGGGTTTGCTTTTGCTAAGACATAGTGCCTCAACTTGAGTAGCCCACACAATGCTTCTCGATGTAAGTATACCAAGTCTCATAGTCCTAGGGTGGCAATAGGGGTACGTCTACCCTATCCGAGTCTGGGTCCAAGTCCAAGTTTTTGACCTGGTCGGTGGATCGGGTCCAGATCTAAGTCCAATCAAATATATCTACATACACACACATCTAGGGGGAGTATGAAGTCAGCATGCTAATTGACAACTACAGTAAACGACTAATGGCTCAGATTGAATTTGGACCGATCCAATGGTCACGATGACATTTTGTATTTAAACTTTAACATTTTTTTACAAATCTAATTCACTTTAAATTTTGAGAGTCTACTATTAAAAACTAGGTGAACTCAATAAGAATGCTTAAAAATAATAATTTATAAATAAACGAATAAATATTTTAATATTTTCATTAGGTGCACCTCAATGAGAAGAGTGTAAGCTCCAAATTCAAAGTGATTTGGATTTGTAGAAAATAGATTAAAACTCAAATACAAAATATAATTGTGATCATCAAATTGGCCTAAATTTAATGTGGACCGTTGGGCTTACACTATTCTATAAGCTAGTGGGCTAACAGGATCTTGTGTATATATATATAAATTTTCTCGACCTTTGTGATACACTAAGCTATAAGGTTTCATATCGGATGGTTGTAAGTAATTGTGGTCTCCTTGTATCAAAGGTAAATAGTTTCATTGTATATAATAAAAAAATATTTTTTTGACATTTTTCAATTTTTTTGTTACAAGACCAAGTTTTGGCCTTGATGAGTCTGGGTCCAAAAACCTAGACCTGGGTTGGATTTGGGTCGGGTCCATGTCCAAGTCGACCTAGACCCAATCCAACCCATTGCCACTTCTACATAGTCGACCATCAACTAGCTGATATTGACATGTCCATTTTTCTTAACGATTGCAATGATATTGGCTGTTCAATGCCAGTATTTACGGGACATGCCACTGTCGCCCACTTATTTTTTGGATCTTGAAATAGTAGAGGCCTCTCATAATCATCTATAGCTTAGATAGAGATGGGGGTATGGTATAATGGGGTAAAGTCGTACCGATGTAGATCTAAGGGGTTGTTTGGCAACAAGAATCTAAAATTAGAAGTGGAGATTTCCAATTCTAAGATTGTTCACGTGAAGAGAGAGCGAGTAGAGATTTTAGTGTGTGGAAGAGATAAACTTTTTGAAGAGAGAGATGTCACATTTAAAGGGAGAGTAAAAAAAATGGTGCGTGGAAGAGAGAGAGGGAGATATCTTTTCTTTTGAGAAAAGAGAGATAGTATATACCTTTTTGAAGAGATAGTAGGCAACGAAGTACCTATCCCCAACTCAAATTCAAGAGAGAAAGATATGCATACATATCTAATATTGTTTACGTGAAGAATAGAGATTTTGGAGAGAAAAAATAAAGATTCTAGGAAGAGAGAGAGATTGTTTCTATATTTTAATTTGAAAAATACTAGAGAGAGAGAATAGAGATTCTAGGAAGAGAGATATTATTTCTATATTTTAATTTGAGAAATAGAAGACCTTAAGGTAAAGATTTTAAAAAGAGAGAGAGATTGTTTTCATATTTGATTTGGAAAAATAGGTGAACTTTTCTTTTCCAATTTTTTTGTTTCAAACTTCTATATTGGGTACTTATCCCCAACTCAAATTTAACAGAGAGAAAGATATGTATACATATCTAATATTGTTTCTATATCCAATGGTTTCCTCATCGAAGATCATGATAACCCCTTTTCAAGTTTCAATGCATGCACGAGCAACTCTCTCTCTCTATATCTCTCTCATTAGTTAGGGTTGTGATGTTATAGAAGTCAGAAAACCCCATGAAGGGTACGCTCAAGCTATTTGCTCATATAAACTATAATAGCTTCTGTCTATCTTTTATTATCTTTATCTCTCTCTTTGTTGTATAGGTCTTCATTACTCTTAATTAGGTACGTGTCTTTTACTTTTTCCTTGGTATCAATATTTGTAGCAATTTAGTTATAGGAAAGGTTTCTATACTTTCCCTATAGCATAGAAGATCTATGCTTCCTCTACCATCCAGCCGTCCAATTTTGATCAAGAGAGCCACTCGCTGTTTGATCTTAGATCTGACGTCTCAAAGTATTTTATTTTTAGTTTTTTATACAAATTATATGTATATGAAATTTAGTAGGTGCCATCTTCTCATTGGGACGCACCTATAAAAAATATTAAAAATAATTTTTTGATAAAATATAATGACCAAAATACCCCTTGAAGGTTTTAAGGGTATTTGGTCATTTTATTTTATTGAAAATATTTTTTTAATATTTTTCTCTAGTGCGAGTTTAATAGAGGATTGGATATCCAAAATTTGGTGTCAAAATGATTTATAGAAAAAAACTAAAAATAAAATAGTATAACGACGTGACATTGTGATTGGGGCAATCTTAGCCCTCCATTCAGAATCACTGGGGCAATCTTAGGCCTCCATTCAGAATCACTAGAGCAATCTTAGCCCTCCATTCAGAATGAACGGTTGGATAAGGAGAAGTATATAAGTTTATGTTGTAGGGGAAGCATAGATAGTGTTTTCTTTATGTTGCACGATTCATTAGTTTTAATGTCATTATCTATTAAACTTTTCATTGCATGGGATGTTTAGGTATGGATTGAAGCAAGTGAGAGTCTATGTTTACAAAAAATGTAAAAATAAGTATCCATGGCCAACATATTTTCTAATCTTAGCCAAAATGATAAAAATATATAAAAAAATATATTACAAATAAATTTCTTATTTTTTGAGAAATTTTATATTTTTTAATTTTTAAATATTCCCAAGTTGGGCCAAAATATTTTTCAATTCTTGCCAAAATGATAGATAACATAATAAATTTTCTTTTTTTGGGATTTTTTATATTTTTGAAATTTTGAGTAGCTTCTCGATCACATGACGCAAAACAATAATTTCTTTTCTTTCTAAAGGTATGAGGCAGTAGTAGTAGTAAAATAATGAAATAATTTTTTTGTTTTTTGTTTGCTATAATATTTTAGAAAACTATTGATAAAACCACTTACCAATTACTTAATTTATAATGGTCCATGCATGTACCCATAAAACTACCCAAAATCAATGGAATTGGCCCCATGCATGCATACTATTTTATTATTATTATTATTGTTTTCATGCATGGTGTGCTTTCATGAAATCAAATAACATATGTTCACGGTTATGTAGTGCAATATTTATCTGCGATAATAGTTGCTTTGAATACTACTTATCAATAAAAATTATAAAAATAAAAAACTATAATGCACAAGACCATTAATAATAGTAGATCAATGACAAAAAAAAAAAGAAGAGAGAAATAACAATACGGGCTAAAGAGTATATAATATGAATATATACATTCTCTTAAACCCTATCTATAGTTTTAATAAAGAGATAGAGAGAGAAGTCCGTTTTTATGGGTAGTTAATAACACATAAGCTTCATGCCCCTTTCTAAAAATTGCCTGCAACATTGTTAATCAAAACTTATTTTGATAATTACTAAATGCCTGCGATTTTAGAGAAGCAACCCCTACCATTCATGCCACTCTCTCTAAAAATTGGATGCAACATTATTAAAAAGTCAGCTTTTTTTTGGGAAGTATTGAAAGCTGATTTAGGCAGCTTTATTTTTTATGGGTAGTTAATAACACTTAATTATTCCAAATTGCATGCAATACATTTAGGAAACTCTATTGTTGATAGATATATTGAAAGTTTCAACAAAAAAATTGTTATGTAATATTTTAATGACACTGATAAGGCTACAAAATTATTGTTTAATGGCTTTAATGTATTTATACGCTACAAAATTATTGTTTAATGGCTTTAGTATATCTATACAATAACTGCAAATCATAATTCTATATTATGTCATCTTCATATATCCGATTTATTCACTACGTTTTTTTGGAACCAAATCCAAAATATTCATGCTTCTATAGCTTAGCTTCTTTTTTTTGCGATATTTTCCTCTGACTTTTTAAATTTAAATCGATTGGTTACTGATGATCTGATCAGCCAATAGCCCTTTTATGGGAAAATTTTCTATGCTTTTCCTACAGCATAGAAGTTCTACCCTCCCCCTACCATCCAGCTGTCCAATTTTGATCAAGAGAGTCACTCACCGTTTGATTTAGATTCGACGACTCAAAGTATTTTATTTTTAATTTTTTTTATACAAATTGTATGAATATGAAATTTGGTACGTGTCACCTTCTCATTGGGACGCACCTATAAAAAATATTAAAAACAATTTTTCGATAACATATAATGACCAAAATACCTTGTGAATATGTCAAGGGTATTTTGGTCATTTTATTTTATTGAAAATATTTTTGTTATATTTTTTGCTAGTGGGAGTTTAATAGAAGAATGGACGTCCAAAATTTGGTGTCAAAATAGTTTATAGAAAAACGTTAAAAGTAAAATAGTATAGAGATGTGACATTGTGATTGGGGCAATAGTAGCCCTCAATTCAAAATGATCGGTTGGATGAGAGGGAGGATAGAACTTCTATGCTGTAAGAGAAGCATAGAAAGCTTGCCCATATTTTATTATTCTCCCCCTTGCTAACTATGTCCTCTACGCGTACTCTCTCTCTTTATCTTCACGTCTCCATATCTCTCTCCTCTTTCATCCCTCATAAAATCTCTTAATATATAGGAGTTTCCCTCTGTATATCTCTCCATCCTTTTTAGGAGTTGGTGTATATCGTTAAAAAGGATTCCCTCTCCACATCTCCCAATCTATTTATCTCTCCTCTCATCTCTCCTAAACTCTCTAAAAAAAAGTGCGATGTTGTTACTTAGTATGCATAGTTTCTCTCTATGTTATCTCCCTTTCTCTCTCTCCAATAAAAAAGCGAAAAATCTCTACATTTAAATACAAATCGTGATCCTAATTGCCTTGCCAAGTTTTTACATGAATTTTCTCTTTCTTTTTATGTTTTACTTTTGATTGGATTAATCTTTCTTACCAAAAATATCTTAATAAATCATAACTAAATTCTTTAAAAGGAAACCAAGATATTATCAAATTTATACAAAATATAGAAATATAAAAAAAATGGTACGTAAATCTAACGATCAATTACACCCATCTCTCTCATTTGGTTCTAAAATTAGTGCGTTTCTACTCCGTAAAATTAGGGCTAAGAGAGAGAGTACCTATATCAATTTTCTAAGAGAGAGAAGGCGATACCATATCTTTATCAAAATATACCATATTCTATATCTAAATTATATATCCTAATTAGAGAGAGAACGATTCTCTCTCAACTGATTTTTATAATAAGTCCTCTTATCAATCAAACTCCTCTTATCAAACGATACAATTATATCTTAGGAAGAGGTAAAAGAAGAACAACCAATTTTGCTTTGAATTATCATCTCTATATATAATAATTATGGACCATTAATTATACATGCACGTAATTTATATCTATAACGTAATTTATATATATGGGGATTTTATTTTTTCTCCTCTCTCCAACGACTCTCTCCCCTCATTTATTCTCTCTCTCTCCCCTCTCAATGTAGTCTCTCTCCTTCAATGATTTATCTCTTATGCTCTTAGCTCTCTCACCTAGTTTATAATAATTATATAATGATTTACATATGGACCTTAAAATGTTAGATAAAATACAAAATACTTCACTTATATGTGAAAATTACAAAAAAGGTCTGTCAAACCTCATTTTTTTCATAATTCCCCTTTAGTCAACCTGATTTTTTATTTTTTTGTTTAGTTTTTGGTTAGTAGGGTGGTACCTTAAAGTTTGGGATACTGCCCTACTAACTGAAAAACTAAAAGACTAAAAAGTACAAATAAAAATTCGGGTTGACGGAGGGTAATTAAAAAAAAAAAAAAAAAGAAAGAAAAAAAAATGGTTGACTGACCTTCTTTGTAATTTTCACATATAAAGGGAGCATATTGTATTTTAGGTAAAATTTTAAGATCCATACATAAATTACCCTTAATTAAATACACATGCAAACGAGATTTATAGAGATTTTATTGCCCAAACCTTAAATCTCTCATTGTGTGTTCTATATATTTATATAACTGCTCTCTACCTCTCTCTCTCTCTCCTCTTAACTTGGTATCTCTTCCTCTCTCTCAAAGTGGTCTCTCCCTTACCTAATTTTGGATTTTTTTGAGGTAATAGTTCCCCATTCATGTTTTAAGGTTTTGTTATATTTTTTGTTTTCATTAAATAATTCCATTGTGCTTTTACCTGATTTTGGATTTCCAATTTTAGATTTCTTTAAGGTAATAGTTCCCCCTTCATGCTTTATGGTTTTGTTATAGTATTGTTTGTGCGTGAAGAGATTCTATATCCTAATTAGAGAGAAATAGATAGATATTTAAAAGGGAGATAATCAATAGGTCTAAACATATCATGTTCTATATCCTAAATAGAAAGAGAATGACTATATTTTATAGATTTTATATCCTTACCATATTAAAAAAAAAAAAAAGGAAAAAGAAAGAAAGAAAGAGAGGTATGCTTTATGGTTTCCTTATATATATATTGGTTGGTCATGTTTATGGTTTTGTTATATATTTGTTCATCATACTTTCCGTCATTTTGGATTTCCAATATTACAGATCTAGAGAGAGGACACAACGGGCCCTACATCTACATCGAGGGAAACAGATGGGTGAGTTTGGGAGATCTAAAAAGAGGACACAAGAGAAAACGGATGAGAAACAGATGGGTGATTTTGGGAGATCTAGAAAGAGGACACAAGAAAAAACGGATGATATTGAGAGATCTAGACAGAGAAAGAAGGCTTCCTCTCTCTCAATGCAAAAGCAATTGGGCACTGTATGTTATCTATCTGATGCTCTCCCGGATGAGCTAGTCGAGAAGATCCTATTGCTCTTGCCTGTGGATAGCCTCGTGAGAATGAAAAGAGTTTCTCAGTCATGGAATAGATTGATCTCCTCACCTTCCTTTGCTGAATACTATTATATCTCTTCCGAATCCCGTTATGGCTCTTCTTCACCCGGAGAAGTACATTCTCGCTCACCCTCACCCAGAGAGAAGTATTTGATAGCCAACTTTCTCAGCGGTTCTTGCTCACCCGGAGAAGTACGCTCATGCTCGCCCTTGCCCTCGGCCTCGGCCTCGCCCAGATATGTATTTGATGGTTATCAGAGGTTCTTGCTCGCCCAATCTCCCAAGCGGAGAAGTATGATAATTTGATGGCTGTCTATCTAAATTTTAATTATTCTTTTTATTTTAACTGTTAGTGTTGTAACTTCAGTTGATATTGTGGGTAGATGCTCCAATATTAGTAACTCTCGCGTATAGGAAGCATAAAGAAGTTGTAGTTTTTCAACCCTCTAGAGTACTTTGGGCCACTCTAGGTTTTTTTTTTCTTGGTTTTTGGAAGCTTTTTTTTAATAACAGAAACTTTCTTTGCATTCTTTTTTGTTGGGTTCATTGAAAGAGATGATTCAAAGAAGTTTGAGTTTTGGCCTTGCTCGAAGGTTCGAGCCAGGAGAGTTTGAAGTTACGATCTTTTATCTTATCCAAGTCAATTAAGATAATGTGTCTTTTAAGATAACATAATGTCAAAAAATAGCATGTCTTTTAAGATATATCCAAATAGTGGATTACTCCAAAATTACTTCTTTTATAAATAAGTATGCAATCCTAGTAAAATAATTTCTTATAGGTATTGTTTTTTAATTTTGAATTTTTTTTCATATCCATGTTTATCATATCTCAACACCAATTTTTTTGTCTCGAAGAATCCATCTCTAGAGGGAGGGCTTTAAATAGATCAGTCAAGCTTCATCAAAACTTACCCTTAAAACAAATGAACAAAAACGTTGAAATCACATGTCTAAAAGTTAGATCTGAAAGTAAATGTATATCGTAGTAGAATTTTAGCTTTAAACATATGATTGAAGTTGTAAATTTCGTTTTCTTGTTTGGTTAATTTGTAAAAGAATTTTAATGTTTTCTTAGGGTAATTAATATCGATTTATCTCAAACACATCTTCCATCCAAAAGTGTTTAAAAACAAAGATCAATGGGGTGCATTGACAACTCGTAGATCCCAAATGGAAAATAATAATAACAAAATAGAACTATTGAAATTGTATATTAGAGAATTACGAGGGTTCCAACTTGGCAAACCTAGTTTTTTTATCAAAACCTTATTATCTCAAACCTTGGTTATGTTAAAACCTGATTACTCAAATAGGACTTGTTGTTATGGCATTGAATGATACCCAGGTTTTGCAAATCTTACGTCTCGCAGGATTAATCTCATCATCACTTGTACATGTAATCACTACCCAAATCTTACGTCTGGCAGGATTAATCTCATCATCACTTGTACATGTAATCGCTACCCAAATCTTATGTATGGATTAATCCCTGGATTAGTGGTAACTACCCAAAGAGCTTTGTTTATCTTATATCTGGATTAATCCCATCATCTGTGTTAATGCCATCATCACTTGTACATGTAGTAACTACCCAAAGAACATTGTTTATCTTATATTTGGATTAATCCCATACATGTAGTCACTACCCAATGAACATGTAGTAACTACCCAAAGAACCTTATTTATCTTATATCTGGATTAATCCCATCATCACTTGTACATGTAGTCACTACCCAAAGAACCTTGTTTACATGGGAATAAGACGTCACAAATATGAACCTTGTTTACATGGAATAAGACACCACAAGCACTGGCGATTTTTTATCAACATGACAACATCTACGACGTTGCATATATTGGCACTCTCAATAGATTTTCATAAAATTATTTTTGAAATCAATGAACAACATGAGAGCTAGAAGCCTTTTTAGTGGAATTTACTGTGTGCATCATCTGGTGTTATTATGTAATTTTGGCGTTTTGATTGTTTGCGAGGTCAATGTTCACTTGGGTGGCATGGCAGCCTTAGGTTTTTCTGGGAATGTTACATAAGATCCCTTTTGCCAAGGGAATGTTACACAAGACCCAGGGATCCTGTTACGTAACTCACTGTCGGGTGAAAGTTTTGAATTTTTTTTATTTCGAGAAAAATATTTTTTTTTTCTTTTAGGGAAATTATCACTAATATACTTATATTTTAAAGAAATTGGTAAAAAAAAACCCAACTTTCCAAAACCTCACCCACACCTTTTTTTCATAAATTTTGGCAATTTTTGGATGAAACTACTCTTTACAGTAGTCTAGGTAGTGTTTTTACCGTAAAAAGCATTATCATCTGTACGGTAATATATATACCATATTGCTAAGGAAAATTTGTATTGTTTTTACAATGAATTATGGTACTCGTAGTACCGTAATATAAAGATTTACATTTTTGTGATAGAGAGAGAGAGAGAGAGAGAGAGAGAGAGATATTTATTATTTTTGCGACTCCTTCACCCTCCTCCTGAAGTTCTGCTCCCCCAACTTCAGCCCAACAAAAGAAATTCAATGAATTAAATAGAGAGGATTATTTCCATAGATCAAAAGCAGAACGAGAGTCAAGCTGAAAATTATTTGAAACCAAATATGATATCAATTACCACTAAGCATGAGAACACCAATCAGACAAGCATCTCAGAAATAGCAGAAAAAAAAAAAAAAAAAGGAAGAAGGAGATTAAATTTGATCATATAATCTCCATAGAAACAAATAGCCACAGGCATAATTTTACATCCATTAGTACTATTTTTTATTCTAATTTTACATCCATTAGTGCTATTTTTTATTCTAATGGCCCACGACCATCAGAACCTTTACAAAAAGAAAAAAGAAAATTCAAATTTCAATTATACCTAAACAACAATTTTATAGGCAAAAAAAAATGTAAATTGTAAATGATAAAAGAGAGATCCACACATTGAGACTAACCTACAATCACGGCTTGCAATCGAAGAACAAAGTTTTGGAAACCCCAGAAGAAGAACATGAAGATGAGAGAGAAAATGAAGAGTGAGAATTAAATGTGGGCTCAGCAATGGGTGGTTGCAAGCTTGATAACGCACAGTTCTTGACTTTCGTACCCTCTTCCCATCCATCGTTTTTCTCCATTCCTCTCTCTTCCAGTAGAAAGAGCAACCTCTCAAAGACCTTAACCAAATGCATAACCCTTTCTCCATTCCTCTCTCTTCTCGTGAAAAAAGCAACCTCTCAAAGGCCTTAACCAAATGCATAACCCTTCCGGACCCTGGCTGTGGTATATTGCTCATGACTTCTTCAAGCAACTCTCCTCAGTGTTCTTCAAGCAACCTTGCAGTAATTACAGTATTCGTAATGTAAAGTTTTGATATTACGGTACTTAGAGTACCGTAATATAAATTCATCTTATTACGGTCTTTAAAATATTGTAATGTTATGTTAAATGATAATGGTACTTAAATTACCATAAATAAAAAAAGAACTACGGTAATTTTTCTACCGTAAATGTTATTTTCGTCCAAAATATATCAAAATTTGTGAAAAAGGGTGTGGGCGAGGTTTTGAGAAGTTGGGGTTTTTTTTTTAAATTTCCTTAAAATATAGGTATATTAATGATAATTTCCCTTTCTTTCAATTTCGAGGAAAATGTCTTTACTAGGTCAAAATATCTCTAAAAGTTATTAAGGGGGAGGTCAAAACATTTCATTTAACATTACAAGGTTGCTAATAAATTTTTATTGGGGAAATATCCTCGTACCCCCTATTTTTTTTTTTCATATCTCAATAGACCTAAATATTCAAAATATATTTCCCAACTCCCTGACTAACTTTACTCACTTTAACTATTTTTTTAGCCCTAACAAAGATAAAAAAGACATGCTCTTTCTGAATCTTTCATCTCTTTATGTGATATATTCCCACCAAATTTATATCTCTCTCTCTAACATTCACCCTCTTTGTCTCTCTAACAGGGGAGTGAGGGGGAGTGAGAGTGAGAGACACGGGGGAGAGAGAGTGGGAAAATAGATAGAGAGAGATTTAAGGAAAACTCACACGAAGAGAGAGAAATGATGGTGTTTAGAAATGATGTCTTTCTTATATTTGTTTGGGGCAAAAAAATAGGTTTAAAGGTGATAAAATTAGCTTAGGGGGTTAAAAGATATAAAAATTATAATTTTTATGACCCAAGTATATTTTGAAACTTTAGGTCTATTGAAATATAAAACTTAAAAATTGGGGGTATGGAGATATTTTCTTATTTTTATTTCACTTAAGTACTCATTTCTTTTTATTTAGGTAAATAAATGGTAAAAAGGTCCCTTCTCGTTTTTTCATTGGGACGTAGGAACTCGTTTATAAAAAGAAAAATTGTTTTGATAGGGCTGCAGCCCTATCAAAGTAAGTAAAGTCTCACTTCAAAACTCACAAAAATTGCAGTTTTGGTGATGGAAAACCTTTAAATTGATTATCTTAACCTTGTCCATTGTCATTAAAAAAAAAAAGAAAAAAAAGATTTCAAGCAGAAAATATTGTATATTGTAACATATTATCTAGACCATACATTTCTCCCTAAAAATAAGCATTAATGGATATGCAAGTTCAGTCCCATATTTTGATCTTCATATTTTATAGTCGGTGTTGGAAATTAGTTTTAGAGCCATCATAGAGATTTTTTTTCCCAATGTCCTTTTGGGATAAGGATTCGAGGTGAGACTTTACTTTGTTTTTGTAAAGCTTAGGCCTTATAGAAACTGCATCCTTAAAAAAATTCACTTGGTGGGTTTGATGAAAATAAATTTGTGCTAAGCTTAAAAGAGAAGAATTCGGTTTAGTGGGATTTCCAATGTGAGGATCTTTCACATGGTGGGCATTATGTAAGTTCGTGTAGCTTGTCTACGGAGGTCCATGACTAGTTAAGTGGTATGGGGGCATGACGAATTACTGCGGGATTTTGGCAATATCACATATTCAATATAACATATTGTCTACGGAGGTCCATGACTAGTTAGATGGTATGGGGGAATAACAAATTACTGGGGGATTATGACAAATTACCGCGAAATTTTGGCAATATCACAAGAATTTTGGCAATATCCATAGGATGAGCTTTTCGCAATTGTTGTATGCAATCACTTAGGGCCGTTTGGGTACGAGGAAATCTATTACATCTTTTGTATGCAATCACTTAGGGCCTGTTGGGTACGAGAAAATCTATTACATCTTTTTGTATGCAATCATTGAGGAGCGGTTTGGGTACCAGAAAATCTATTACATGACCATATGACCATAGATTACAAGGAAATATGATATTTTCAACATTTGGATATACTTTAATAATAAGAAAAAGGAAATAGATTTCCCGAGATTTCTCCAAAAATCACAAAATCTATTACATGACACTAGATTACAACGCAATATGACATTTCCACCGTTTTGATATACTTTAGATTACAACGAAATATGACATTTCCACCGTTTGGATATACTTTAATTATAAGTAAAGAGAAATAGATTACCCGAGATTTTTCCAAAAATGATGAAATCGATTACACGTGACAAATAATATACAAACCCGCTGCCCTCTCTTTCTTTTAATAACTGATTTGACCTCCCTCTCCCTCTCTTTAACCCCACCCCTCTCTCTCCTAATAACTAGTTTTCCCTCCTTCTATCTCTAAGTCCACCCCCTCTCTCTCCCAATAATTGGTTTGCATGTGCTCCGTCCCTCTCTATGCCCGCCCCTAGCCTTAATAATTGGTGCTCTCTCTTTAACCAATTTCACTTAGTCTCCGCCCGCCCTCTCTTTCTCCCTCTCTTTCTCCTAATAAATGGTTTGCCCTCTCTCTAAGCCCACCCCTTCTCTCTCTCTCCTAATAACTGGTTTGCCCTCCCTATTTAAGTCCACCCCTTCTCTCTCCTAATAAGGAGTTTGCATGTGCTCCCTCCTTCTCTAAGCCCGCCCCTAGCACTAATAACTGGTGTTCTCTCTTTAACCAGTTATTTTGGTGACCGCTTTTGTCTCGTCTAATTATTGTGGTGTGGATAAGCCTACCTCTTTAGTCTCTTTCAATGCCTCAACATTTTCTACTTCAATTACCAAACCTTTTAATTTGCTAATCAAACTTCTTCTCATTTTTTAACTTGTACTATAAAGATTTTGAACTCGGTATCATAAATTTATTGCTTATTTGAAATTATATAGAAACATTTGAAAGAATTGTATAAAAAATAAATAAAAATAAGGCTTATCACAATAAAAATATGTTATTCTAATCATATTATTCTAATGACTTATCATGTTGATGTTAGAAAACATGTAGTGCCAAAGACATGCAAAAAAAGTAGGAAATTGTGTGATGATGACTTTAGAATGGTACAAGTTATTATTAAAAAATATTTTTTGAATGGTGATGATGTTATTATTAGAAAATCTTTTTGCCATTATGTGGTGATGACTTTAATTCAGTATTTCAGTGAAATCTTGTGACAAAAAAGAAAGAAATGATAGTTTATAAGCAAGTGCTGGTAAAATGTTGGCAATGCATTTGAACTAGTAGTCATCTTTAGCTATTAAACAACTAATAGCAGGTGATTAAGACATTGTTGCCAAAAGAAAAGAAAAAAAAAAGCTCATAGTGAGGATGATAATGGACCCAAGACCCGACGGGTATGGGTATGGGTCCAATTTTTGGACCTGACGGGTCAGCTCCGGGTCCAAAACCTGAACCCGAATCTATTCAGGTCTAGGTCCGGGTCCACCTGGACTCAACCCGTTGTCACCCCTATAGACATGTTAGCTTCCATGTTATTTTTCAACCAAATAATTAGAGTTTTTTTAGTCTTTGTTTGTTTCTTTGAATTTATATGAGGTAACATTTGTTCCCTTGAAGTCCCATAATGTTTTCTCAATTTTTCTTTATAGGACACTCACACATCTTACTAAACGAGGAAATTCTCTCACGCATCTTACTACACGAGGAAATTCTCTCACACATCTTACTACACAAGGAAATTAGCCCACATATCTTACTACACTCACTCATCTTACTACACCAGGAAATTCTCTCACACATCTTACTACACGAGGAAATTCGCTCACACATCTTACTACACTGACACATCTTACTACACGAGGAAATTCTCTCACACATCTTACTATATTCACACATCTTACTACATGAGGAAATTCTTTCACACAACTATGCTAGAACATTCGGGGCCTCAACGGATTAGAAGGAAAAAAAAGATGTCTTGTTTTTTGTTAGGCAGGAAAGCCAAACATTTTGATTATACATGAATCAAAGATGGAGGCTCCGAATTTCTTGTCTGCTAAATTAGTTTGGGGAAGGACACCAATAGACTTTGTAGGTTTTGATTCTAATGGCTTATTAGGTAGTTTGTAGGTCATATGGGACCCAAATGTGGTTAAAAAAGATGATTGTGTTTTAAATGAAAGACTTATCTCCAATTTCTAGCCCTATGGATGGTTTTAAATGGTGTTTAACAAATGCATATGGTCCCAACCGTCCCAATGAAAGAACATAATTTTTTGATGAACTGAATGCTTTGACCAATTTCGTTAATGTGCCATGGTATATTGGAGGTGATTTCAATGTGATTCAATGACCTAGTGAATCCTCAGTTAATCCTAGGATCTCCCCTTATATGCGTATATTTAATTTTTGATTCAGAATAATGAACTTCTGGACATTCCTTCATTTGGGGCTGCCTATACCTGTTTCAGACCCTACCCTTACCCATTTGGATGGGTTCTTGATGATCAACTCCTTTCTTAATAAGTTTCCAAATCTTTATGTTAATGCTTTAGTGAAATTTGCCTCCGATCATGTTCATCTCCTGCTGAATTCGGTGGGTATGAAGTTTGACCTATCACCTTTTAGAATGGAGCTAAATTGGCTATCAGACATAAGCTTTATTAAGTTGGAGGAAGACTTTTGGCAAAATACCAAGATAGAAGGTTGGGTGGGTCATCAGTTTACTACTAAATAGAAAATGCTGAAGAAAGATATTTATAAATCAAAAAAATAATCTTGAGATAACCTACAGTCAAAAATTGTAGTGACAAAAAAATTATTGAAGAGATTGATGAAATCCAATTTATGGGAGGATCAGTGCCACCAGAACAAAAGAGGGAAATAAACAACTCTCTTGCTTCCTTGCATGACCTTTTGAAATTGGAAGAAGTGTATTGGAGGCAAAGATCTAGAGAGAAGGAGATAGAAACACTAAATTCTTTCATATTATTGCTAATACTAGAAAAAGGAGCAACTCCATTAGTAAAATGAAAATGAGAGATGTGGAGCTTACAAAACCAGTTAGTATTGAAATTAGTTTAGGTAATCATTTCAAAGAATTTTTTACAGGGAAAGAAAAAATCATTTAGTCTTGAGAATGTCATCTTCGATATATTGCTTTCAGAAAGGGTTTATGGTTAGAAAGGCCTTTCGAAATGAATGAGATAAAATGTGTTGTTTCCTCCTTTGGGAGGGATAAGGCACCGGGGCTAGACGGTTTTCCTTTAGCCTTTTTTCAAACCTTTTGGGAGCTTATAAAGGATGATCTTTTTTTTACCCATGGATGGATTTTATCATAGAGGTAAAATCTCAACAACATTGAATTCTACCTTTATTGATTTAATTCCCAAAAAATCTAGTAGAGAGAGTGTGAATGACGTAATGCCTATTAGCCTACTGGGGAGTGTCTGTAAAATTATTGTAAAGATTTGGTAAATAGATTGAAAGAAGTAATGCATCTGGTTATGAAAGGTCCTCAATTTGCTTTCTTCCAAGACAGCATATTATAGACAGTATCTTAATGGCACAAGAATGCATACACTCGGGGTTGAAAGAGCAAAAATCAAGTCTTATATGTAAAATAGATTTTAAAAAGGCATATGACAAAGTGGATTGACATGTTCTACATGAAATTTTAGGGAAGATAGGTTTTAGATCATGTTGGAGAGTGTTGATCCAGGGATGTCTGAAGTCAACTCATTTCTCCGTCATTTCAATAGAAAATCTTGTGCTTATTTTAAAGCATCAAAAGGCACTCGGCAAGGAGATCTTTTGTCCCCATACTTATATACTATTGTAGTTGAAAGTTTTAATACTATGCTGAATTATGTGGTGAGTAGAGGCCTTATCTCTAGATGTAATGTTGGTAGACTAACAATCCCTCATTTACGGTATGCAAATGATATCATTATCTTTTGTAGCCTAGGGAAACAATAAGTAAGGAATTTGTGGGTATTTTTAAAGTGTATGGAAATAGCAACGGGGTTTCAAAGTTAATTTAGAACAGACAAAATTGATTGGGGTAGAGTTTCAGATAACGTGGTTACATCTTGGGTAGAAATTCTTGGATCTGAGATTGGCAAGTTTCCTTGCAAATATTTGGGTATTCCTTTATTTGGAAGAAACCAATCAGCAGCTATTTGGGATCCTATTATTGAAAGACTAAATAAGAAACTGGATCTATGAAAGTCTAAAGTGTTGTCGTTTGGAGGAAAATCTACTCTGATTAACTCTACTTTGTCCAACTTACCCATATATTTTATATCCATTTTCAGAATCCAAAGCAGGTGGTGAAGACTTTGAAAGACATTATGAAATCTATTTTTGTGGGGCAATATAAGAATGGGAAAAAAACTGAAGCTCGTGAATTGGGAAAAGGTATGCTCTTACCAGAGAGGTGGGGATCTAGGAGTTAAAAAGCTCAAATTGATGAATACTAGTTTATTGACTAAGTGGTGGCAGTGCTTCCAAAATCAACAGGATAGCTTATGGGGAGAGGTGTTAAAAGAAAAATATGGAGTAGATGTATTGACTGGCCTCATTAAAAGTCCAAGATCTAAAGTTAGATTTTCAAGTATTTAGAAATGAATTGATACGTGTCAATCATTATATCTTAGTCATTGTCGCAAAGTGGTTTGTCTAAAATTGATCCTCTCTCAATGGATGAACCTTGGTTTGTCGAAAATTGGCACCATACTATGGAGAGAATTATGGGTGAGCACTATTTGGAATATTTGGAGAGAGAGAGAGAAATAGAAGAACATTTTTGAAGGGACACAAAGAAAGATTGAAGTTTTGAAGTCCATCACCTTAGCAACAACAACTGAATGGTTTTCAACAAATAATGATTGTAAGTTTATCTTAAAATCATAGATTTATGAAAACTCATCTAAAGTTGTTATACTTAATAATGACAGCTTAACTCAAAATGCTATTTGGATGCCTCATCATGAAACTTGCTTAAAACTCAACTTCGATGGAAGCTCCATTGGAAACCCAGAGCCCACAGGTTATGGTCGTACCATTAGAGATCACATGGGTAATTATAAATTCACCTACTTGGGATCATGTAGACATACAACAATGAATGAAGCTGAGGCACGAGCTCTTTTAGAGGGTTTAAAGATAATAAAGGACTTCAAGGGCCAAAAGATGATTGAATGTGACTCAAGCAATGCCATGGCTTGGGCAAAAGAAAAAATGAAGCCACTTTGGAGATTATGCAACATTTTCAAGGAATTTTTTTTCATTTTAAGTAGTTGTTCTTTTGAGTTATCTCATTATTTTAGAAATGCTAATATAGAAGTTGATGCTTAAGCAAATGGTGGCTCGCACCAACACTCATTGGTGGTTGGATCCTTTTCTTCTTGAACCTCCTTGTAATCATTCATGGATGAATGAAATTCATAATAACTGAATTCGAAAAAAGAGGAAATTCTCTTATGTAAAAATATTTGTCAGGAAATATTTTAAGGCGATACAATTGTGCCCCAAGTATGAGCTGTTCACCACGAGAATAGTAGTTTTACTAGTTATGTAGGATATTGTGAATCATTCATTTGAGGAAATTTCTTATGTTAAATTGACATTTATTGTTTTTGAAGATAAAAATTTCATAATTTAAATAAAAGTAAAATTTACAAATTAAAGCCTATAATAGGCCATTCACCGGAAAAAAAACTGAAAAAATTCAATTATTTATCATGGTATAGTTAATTATAAAATACAAAATTACAACAAAAATACAAAATAAATATAAATTTCATAAAACTAGAGCTTCGTGCTAACACATGCCATTAATTAGTTTATTGCATTTTGTTATCATCTGATATTCTAAAAACAAGTAAACCGATATATAAAAAAGCAATCTATTATCATAAATATATAATTTTTCTAAATTCTATGTAAACATACAGAATTACACTTTCTAATAATCATATAGCATGTTTTAAGTTCATGCAAAGTTTCACAAGAAACTAGCTTGCGATATTCGACCTAAACTTCTTAACCAAATTTTTACAAGAAATTAAGAAGGTAATCATCTTTTAATTTTGGGTGCAGTTGGCAAACTGTAGAAGTAAGGTGTAGCTTCAAATTTTATTATGTTATATAATTTTGATGTAAAATGTTCTTAGGATTATCTCAAAATCTATTTTTATATTTAATTATAAAATTTTAAATTTAAAAAATGATTAAAATCAAGTAGATCTATAAGCATATAAAAATTTTGAAAATAGATAATGTAGATAATATGTTGTAAAATGCATTATTTTTTAAGCTTAAAATATTTTTATTTTTAATAAAAAAAAACTCATTTTTCGTAAAACCTTTTTATTTTCCATGGTCATAAGTCTCGACGTCCAGATGATCAATCAAAAAGTTTTTCAACATTAAAACTACCTTTCCCAAAAGATTTTTGAGGTGCATCCGTAATTCTGCATTATAAGGGTGCATACTTAAAACTTTTCCCTTTCATTTTTACTCCAGAATATTCCTGGAAAATCCTTTCTCAAATAATTTGAGCGAACCCGTCATTGCTAACAAATATGTGGGTAATTTCATCTCTCTCTCTCTCTGTTCTTTTATCTCATTGAGAAAAAAAAAGAAGCGAGACGGAGAGAAATCACCGCCAAAAAAAAAATCCTTAGGATATTTCTTCAATGTCTGCGCGCCATTGAACATTTACCTGCTTCAGAAAATCTTATATTTATATGCTCCCTCCCGTCAAAACACATTTAAGCCGTTCCCTTTGAATTTTATTTTAACGCATAGCCGCTCTATTTTTTACAACCATTTTTTGCTATTTTACGAGAAATTTACTTCAATTTGCCATGAAAGGATTCATGGCCTTGGTTTCTCTAGTGTTTTCCGCGCTTTTTGTGATATGGTGAAGTCGAGGAGTGGTGATGGCGATCACTGGTTGGGGAATAACCTATAAAAACATTTCTCCTTTTCGCCCCCCTTTGTTCTGCTGTGTTCGCAAGGTTTGCTAGGAGAGGAAACCCTAATTATCTGAGCTCGAGCTTTGTTTGTTTATTGGTTGCATTTCATGGCTTGTACTATTTGTTTAGTTAAGGTTTCATCGAATTTTTTGGTTTTATAGGTCAGATACAGTGTGCTAACTGAGAGGATAGCTGACAACGAAGCTTCCATAAAAGAAGAATGCCAGGATGCCAATGGAAAAGGTGTGGTTTTCTATTCCAATTTTTTTCTTTTATTTTAATTTTTATGGTCAAGTGACGTTGCTTTTCGTGAGCGAAATTTTTTTTTTAGTGTTCATGATTAAATGAACAGTGCATTTTGCGGTTTTAGCTGCCATTTATTCGATTTTCTTGATTCTGGTTTATTGACTGAGGTTTTGGTAGCTATGCATTTAGTTGTTTTTTGCTGTGGTTTATTGAGTCAGATTCTTAAGCCATATAAATCGTGGTCATTGTGCACTCTGTTAGTTCTATTGATTTCGAAGTTATTTGAAAATTATAAGCACTGTGAATCTTACCTTTATTTATGTTTATCACTTCGGAAATGTTATGAAATTACACCAGAATGATTGTTTAGTTTTGCCATTGTATATAGATACTTAAAAGCCATTGAGTTAGGAAATTCAGTAAGAATAATCACCTTAATTGATCATGAATTTTCCCATCAATGGCATGTGAGATACTTAAGAAGCATCAAATCAGGAAATTGAGGAAGAATATTCAAATTAATTGATCATTGAATTTTCTCATCAATGGAATGTGAAATTTAGATTTTTGGCTTTAGCTTAGAGCATGCATTTGTTTAGGCTATGGAAATTGTGCTTACATTTTGACCTGCAAGGAAGGGGTTTGAGGTCTTGTTCCACAAGCTTAGCTTCTGATTCACTCCCAAACGAAAAAAAGAGGAAGCCTTCCTAAGCTATACCTTTTAATTATAGCATTCCGATCTTTGTTATTATGATATCTAATTTAGCACAGAAGATCTTTGGGGCACTGAAAGAATATATGGAGAGGAACTCAACTTGATAAATAAGGTATATGATTTTTTGGTGATAAATATGGGGACTAGCCAATGGGTTTTGGCTGCATTTGCAATGCTTAAAGGAATTAAATGGACCAGAAGTGAGAGATTTGCTTTAGTGGAATTGTTGCATGACATGGAAAATGGTTGTCAACTTAGAACTGGTTGATATCCTTTATATGAATATTATAAAGATGGACAATATCTCTTAATTTTACATCGGTAGTTTGCGCTGGATTCTAGTAATAGATTTAAATCCCTGTTTTGTTGTAAAGGTTGTATTTATAATCCTGGACCTAGTCATTGTTGTGCCTATTTGTACTTTCATCCTTAGATAAGCACCGTAAGCCCATGATCCTTCCACACTATGTTGAAATGCATTATACTACCATTAAGTTTTTAATTTGGTTGTCTTTTGAATGGCAGCCGATTGGGGTGGGCCAAACTGGAAGAAATTGAGTTCAAAAGAGCTCGGCATCACAACATCTATGATATCAGAACCTACAAGAGTAGTTCTAAATGGGCTGCGGAAGAGAGGTATGGAGTATGTGACCATGTACGCCTTGTCAAGGCTTTTCACTGCTAGAAAAATTTTCATCATTGTTCATTGCATCCTTTAATGCCTGAAGTTGCTGTTTATTTAACCTTACAAATGAAAATCATACTTATTGTTTTATTTTTATTACCAATGGATACTTTTGACAACAGAACACTTCAAATATATCTATTTATGGAGTACATGCTTCCACTTTATCACTTAGTAACTAGCATACCCACAAATGCCTTTGGATCACTCACATTAGAGCCATGCTTGTCATGTTGATAAGAAGTGGTCAAAGGAGCAAGTCGTCGAAGTTTGAGCCTCCCCCAAATTGTGAACAATCACCAGGGCCTGCATGGCATAGTGCTTTCTACCCAAATTTATTTCGAAAGATACCATGTGCCTACTGATCCCTATATTTGGTTATTGATATGGACCATTGAGTTTTAGTTTCACCTTTGTATCTTTTCTGATATCTCTAAAAAAAATTTGTATCTTTTCTGATAAGCAATCAAGTTATTCCATTGAAGAAAATGTATCAAACATCAATTTATCCCCAAACAGTGCAGATAAACAGCAAGGATAGTTTTTTGTTATTATTTTAATTTATTTTTGGTTTTTTGGTGGGTGGGTGGATGGTAGGGGAGGGGCTACAGAACAACCAAGAGAGTATTAACACCATCCTCCATGGTAAGGGATTGACTTCCAACTATCAAGAAAGCACTTGGAGGATGGTCCCGCTTCTCCTGAACCTGGTGCCTCTAACCAGTGTTCATAGTAGCCTTGTCAGTCATCATTGCTCTACCCCTTAATAAGGTGATTCATGTCCTTCCTACCTATTTAGCTATAATTTTCTGCAACATACCCTTTATATTTGATGACTTTCTCGTATGCTCTTAGTTTCATTCTTCTAGAATATGAATCATCCTCTAAGTAGTTCTCCATCTACTGAGAAAGTGTATAAATTACAAGGACCCCCCCCTCCCCCCCATAAATCAATGAACGTGCTAGTTTTTTTGAAATATCATTATGCTTCAAATGGTCTGCTGTCAAAATGTTTTCTTTCTTCTGCAAGCTAGAGAGGCAACATGGTGAACCCTGGAGAATGGCCTGTACACCCAATACCTTATGGTTTTGATAGCCAAGATGTTTCATTGAATTCTATCAATTGAATATACAAAGCTTAGTTTGTTTTATACAAAACCAGGTTTAAAATCCTCGACTCAATGGACTCAAAAATTGGATGCTGCATTGAGTGTGTGCTATATGCTCTATGGTGGTCATTGTGCCTAGGATAAAGTCACCATACTTAGTGGCTTTCCTTTTCCTTGTCTTGCAAGCACATCTGCCTCCTCATTTTCCTCACGCATCACATAATGTACGGCAGCTTGTAATGGTTCTGAGTAAATCATCTGGATCCTGACCCCTATGGTTCCTTGCAATGCCTTCAACACCTGCAGGCTCAGAGTTCCCATTAGAGCTTCCATCGAAGTTCGTTTTCAGTACATTGTTAGGCAGCTGCTGCTTTCAAAAGCTTGCTGTTGGGGTCTACTTCACTTCTCAAAAATGACCCAAATGATTGTGAAAATCGATTGCTGAATATCCCCAAAAGTCCTTTGATCTCGTCCTTGAGTTCGTTGTGGCCTTGAGTTCTTCTATCAACAAGGCGCCCCTTTCTCTTGGTCTTTAAAGAGTTTGTTTTTCCTTACGAACAAAATAACCAATAAAACAGCATGGCAGTTATTCTCTATAAATCAAGACCAGGCTTTGATACTGGTGGTGTGTACCATTGCGCCAGCAAGGTATCACAGTGGGCTCAACGCAGGTGAATCCAAAAAGATTGTGTGAAAGACCATGCTGGTCTTGCACAATGCAGAAACAGGTGCTCCACAGTTCTGCATCACACTTGCATATCAAACGAATATTCTGGATAGGCATACCTCTTCTATTTAAGTCGATGGTTAGTGCCTTCTCAAGATGCCTTCTCGAGAGTCACCATCCATGCAAATACCTGAATCTTCAGTGGTCCAGGTATTGACCATACTTAGCTAGCTAGCTGTCTCCTTTGGTGCATCTTGTGAGGATTTTATAGATGTATTTAATGGAAAAAACACCTTCATTATTTAGTAGCCAGATCAATTTGTCGTCTCTATATGGCTTGAAAAAGTAAACTTTGAGTTCATCTAACATCTTCGTGGAGTCCTTTTCTTCTTCCTTCTTCAGTGTTTGTCTAGGACCTGGACTCCAGGTTATTTGATGCCCATTGCCTGCTGCACATTCTGCCACTGTGGCTGAAGGGTGAGTTGCCAGGAAAACAGTTTAGTGTGGCGTTCTTTTAGGGGCTGGTCACCACCCCACCTATCAATCCAAAACCTAGCAATTCTCCCATTGCCCACTGGTAACCTAGCATTGATTACCAATTTACTTCTGCAATTATTGATCCCATTCCACACGCTGATAGCTGGGGTTTACTGCAGACACTTTTAACTAAACAGCCAAACTCCTCTTTTCCATATTTTTTTACAATCACATTGTTCTAGAGGTCTACATCAAAGGTCAGCATTGAGCCCATACCTCTTTGTTTTAGTTGTGGATGACTTAACTAGGCACCTAGATGATGAGGTTCTATGGTGCATATTGTTTGTAGATGATATAGTTTTGATCAATGAGACCTGAAACGGCGTCAACACAAAGTTAGAATTTTGGAGGGATGTTCTAGAATCTAAAGGTTTCGAAATTAGTCGGAGTAAGACAGTATATGGAATGCGAGTTTAGTAATAATAGGAGTAGAGAGGAGGAAGTTGTTAAGATTAACGGCCAGGAAATACCAAAAAGAGTGCACTTTCGGTATCTTGGGTCAATAATCCAGAAAAATGGAGAGATTGGGGAAGATGTCGCACATAGAATTAGAGTTGGGTAGGCGAAGTGGAGATGTGCTTCTAGAATTTTATATAATCACCTCATACCGATGAAGCTGAAGGGCAAGTTCTATAGGACAGCTGCGAGACCAGCTTTGCTCTATGGGGCAAAATGCTGGTGGTCAAAAAAAATATACTCATAGAATGAGTGTAGTGGAGATGAGGATGGATGAGTGGCAGGACAAGAAGGGATAGAATTCGAAATGAATATATTCAGGAAAATTTAGGTGTGGCACCAATAGGCGATAAGATGAGAGAGAGTAGACTTAAGTGGCTGGCCATGTATGATGCAGACCTAGTACAACACCTGCTAGAAGGTGCGAGTTAGTTCAATTGGAAGGCTCAAAAAGGGCAAGGAGTAGGCCCAAAAGAACATGGTTGGAAGTCGTGAGAAAAGATATGGAAACTTATAGCCTCACTGAGGGTATGACCCTTAATAGAGCAGAATGGTAGACCAGGATTCATGTAACCGACCCCAATTAATTGATTAAAGGCTTTGACAATGATGATGATTGTTGTAAAGGTGCTTTGATTATATATCAAGCTCCACCACCATTTAGATAGGCGGTGCTTGTTTATCTATTTTATCCTCCTTTCATTTTTCACTTGGGCTTGCACTTGCATATGTTCTCCCCCATCTGAACAAGTGATCTCATGCTTCTCTGTGGATCCTTCCTACGTAAATTCTTTCACCATTTTTTCGATTTCGTTCACCACTAGTACGAAGATTTGGAATTACATGTAGTATGTGGGTAAATTGCACAGTGTGGATTTGAGCAAGGTTGTTCCGCCACCTAGTGAGAAGTACCTAGCCTTTCAAGAGTTCAGTTTTTCTGAAACTTTTCTATGCCCCCCCCCCCAAAAAACATGGTTTTAGCCAGTTTACCCTTACAAAGTGGTAGGCCAAGATATTTGTTTTGTAAGTTGTTGATCCTACATCCAATGCCTTTTCTTGGACTAACACCCTATTGATTGAGTTTTTAGCATATTGCCAGTTTTGACTGAAGCTACCTTGAAACATCTGAGGTAGCGGTGAACATTTTTCATCTGCTCTTTGCTTGCATCATAAAAGAGCAATGTATCGCTGTAGGGCCTCTCGCTGAAATCATAAACCCTTTTAGAAGTCCATTCTCTTATACCCCTCTAACATGCAACGGAAGGTCTCACGCCTATGATTGTGAACATAAAGGGGGATGATGGGTCTCCCTGTAGCAACCCTTTGAGCTTTGAAAGTGTCCTTTTGAAGACCCATTAATTAAGATCAAGAATCGCGTTCTCTACAAATACCTGAGTATCCATCCTCTCCATTTATCTCCAAAGCCAATATTCATCCATAATTGTCTAATCTACCCCATCATATGATTTCTCAAGGTCCAATTTACAAATGAGCCCAGTCCCAGAGCATTTTATCTCAGTAACTTTACTGAATGCATTGGCTAGCAAAGCTCCTTCTAACACCTGCATGTCCTTTACAAAAGCAGTTTATGGTTCAGAAATTTCTTTGCCTAACACTTCTCTCAGATTCCCTGCTAGGACTTTGGCCGAAATTTTTTTAAGCCTTGCCCAGTGGGCTTATGGGCCTGAAATCTTTGAGGTATTCTGCTCTTCCTTTCTTTGGAATTATTATATGATGAAAAGAACATATATTGCGCTCTCCCCTTTATCAATTTGGAAAAACTCTTCTTCCTTTAACATTTCCCTGAACTCTTATAGAAGTGCTAGGCAAAATCCATCTGGGCCCCAAACTATATCTCCGCAAAACAAAGATAGCGCATCTTATTTCTTTCTCATCAAATGTTCTCTCCTGCCATACTCTGCTTTCCTCTGATAACTTGCAAAAAGGTACGTTAGCCATTGACAATCTCAGTCTACACTCTGTTGTGAAAGACTTCTTGTAGAAATCTACAATGGTATTTTCAGGTTCCTCTGTATTCAGGAAACTCTTACCCGAAACTGCGATGCTTTGAATGAGATCACATTGCCTTTTATTATATGTGACAGCATGAAGAAAACTAGTGTTTTTTGTTACCCTCCTTTAAACACTTGGTCCTTGATCCCTGATGCCAAAAGATCTCCTCTAGCCTCAAATAGTCCTGTTTAGACCCTTTTATGCTCACCGTCCTGTCCAATTTAGGTGGGGCCAGCACCCAAAATTCCTCTTCCCTATCAGTGGCTGCAGCCTCTTTCATCAACTACGATACCTTCCGCTGTACATTTCTATAACGTACTCTATTCAATTCCTTCAGTTTCCCTTTCAACATCTGCAACTTCATTTCAAAATCTGCACCCTAAATTCCTCTTCCCTATCATTGACTGCAGCCTCTTTCATCAACTACGATACCTTCCACTGTAGATTTCTATAATGTACTTTATTCAATTCCTTCAGTTTCCCTTTCAACATCTGCAACTTCTTTTCAAAATCTGTACCCTGTCCACCTATCTCTACCTGAAAGGAGGACCCCTAAGGTGTGGTTTATGCCTGTCAGATTCTTTTGCTCTAATCACATCAATTCAAACTTAAAGGGTTCAGGCCCTTCTCAAATCAAATTGTATGTAGTACTATTGGTAAATCGTCTGATGTTTTTTTTGGTAGTTAACAAACCTCAGGCCAAGGTGCCTTTCATCCCAATCCATTGATAAAAGAAAATTATGCAGCTTGTTAAGAACTGGATTAGGAGCACCCTTTTTTTACCAGAATGCAATACTCCATTTGGTATTTTAGGTGTCTCCAAAGCTTAGATGCGGGGAGCTCGTTGGAGGGTGGCGATCCCCCCTGGAATCTAGCTCTGGCGATTTTGGAGCCAGAGTCCGAGCGGAGCTCGATTCCATCAAGGTAGTTCAGTGACTTCAGTCCCTATCTTGTAAGAACCTCGATCCCTTACTAAAAGGTATCTTGATTGCTTTGGAAGGGGATTGCAACCCAATTGATAATGGAACACGATCATGGTTTGATGGGATCCCAATCCGAGGGAGAATTTTTAAATTTCTTGAATTTTGAACCTGACATCTTTGATTTCGTGCGAATTTTTGCTTTTTGACAATTTTCTAGCTAAGGACCTGAGTCAACTCAGACATGGGGTGCTCCCCAGTCTCGAATAGTCAAAACTGCCGGAGTTGTTTAGAACCCGAGTCTCTCACTATAGTGAATCACCATGTCTTGTCCGGTTAGAGACTCAAGAGCTTCCTAAGTTTGATTCTTATCATGGCCCTCCAATCTCATTTTTCACAATTTTCTCAATTTTCTATGGTACTTTTAAGCTATAGCGTTCTCTCTTCCTAAATGGTCATAGGCGCTCCCAAGGTAGAGAGCTTTGGCCATGGGTCGATCCTAAGCTCCGATTTCCGCTTCCAACAACTATGCTCCAAAGTCATATATGCTCTTGAAATCATCCTGGAACAATCTTCTAACCTAGAGAGTTGAAAATAGTTAGCTTACCATTTTCACTTGCTAAGCACTACTTTGTAGAAAGTTTTCAAGGGAACCTATGATTGCCACCTTTGGAAAAGAGTTCTAGGGCATCATAGTATTCTCATTCTGAGTAGTCATTTTTGTGCAGTGCAGACCCAATACAACACTGGTTAGGAGGTTCGATTTGGTTCAAGTGGAAGGCTCTAAAAGGATAAGGGGAAGGCCCAAAAAGGACATGGATGGAAGTAGTGAGAAAAGATATGGGGATTTATTATCTTACTAAGGGTATGACCCTTGATAGAGCAGAATAGCAAAATAAGATTTTTGTTGCCGACCCCGAATAGTTGGGATAAAGCTTTGATGATAATGATGATGATGAAGTAGTAGTTTATGGACCCTATTTTCATGGATTCCTTTATATATCAAATCAATAATTAGGCATTGTTTGATCCATCTGCTTGGACAACGACCTTTACTTTCTTGATTAGAAGTTAAAAACTTGGACATTCAAACATATTTCTTTAGAACTTTCAATTAAGAAAGTATGTTGCATGAATCTAAGTTATAAATGATCCAAACGATCCTCAAATAAGTTAGAGATTTATCAAGAACTAAAATAAGTAAATAACAAGCATTGAACTCTAAACTAGTTTAGGCTAGTGCTTTGAAAAAGAGCTATGATCGAATGTATTATAAAATATACCATCTTGTGGTGTATGGGAGCCTTTTTACCCGTTCTTTTTTTAAATTCTTGTATGCTTTTTCATTGAACCAAGCTTCTCTCTATACCCTCTCTCTCTAGCATTCACAAAGCTCTTTGCTAATCTCTCAATCTCCAAGGCCCCTCCTCTCTTAAGGTCTCTTCTCTCTTTGTATGCATCTACCTTTTTGACGTAATCTTCTCCCTCTTACCCAAAATCTTTTCTCTTCATCTTCCCCCTCTCTATCTTCATTTAAATAAACCATCTCATTTTCATGACGCTAACTAAAAAGTGTAGGAAAAAATTCTAGGGCACGAGCTCCGCAATAGTCCCAATCCACCGCCTATGCCTTCATATGACCATGGCACTAGATAAGGGTCATCATCATCATCATCCTCAAAGCCTTTTCCCAACTATTTGGGTTCGGCTGCATGAATCCTGGTCCGTCATTCTGCTCTATCAAGGGCCTTACACCCATGGCACTAGATAAGGGCACTTCACATTTTTGGTGAAGCTTCCAAAGTCGCTACTTGAGGGTTAAGGTGGTCTCTAAGAAGGCTTCGAAGAAGATTAAGGAGGTTTGGGAAGCCATGATGCTAACTTAGATTCAACCATTTTTTCTTTCTTTGAGCTCTACAATCGTCAATTCAGAAGCACAAAGCAAGCTAAAAGCTAGGATTCAATTAAGCAAATGGTGGTCTTTGCATTTTGAAAAATAGGGAGCAAAGGTGGAGATGGAGTTCCTTTCCTCTTGAATGAATTTTTCTCTCACTAAAGTGACACTTTTACTTACTCATTTTTTCTGGTCATCTTTTTCTTGTACTCTCCTGTCTCTCTTTAAAACAAAGGTTTTGAAAGGTTTAGAAAGATGAGAGAATACTGAATTCGGCAGAGTAAGAAGAGAGAGAGAGAGAGAGAGAGAGAGAGAGAAGAGACGAAAGGAC
>NW_006498507.1:1845210-1856098 GCF_000471905.2 Amborella trichopoda | reverse complement strand
GAGAGAGAGAGAGAGAGAGAGAGAGAGAGAGAGAGAGAGAAAGAGCAAAAGGGCTAAAATGTCAAATTAGGTCAACTTAAAACCATTGACTTGGCTTTCCTATTTAATAAGTTTTGAGATCTTTTCCTCGTTGGAATGGGCGGTTTGAAATTACTGGACACCCTAACACAATATATTTATTATACACATAATCATTCCCCTTTGAAAAACGGAATGATGGGGTGGATCGTCCACTAGTGTTACATAGACACCGATACACATATCGTGTGTAGTACGTGTCTCATGTGTCTAGTACTTCAGCCCAAAACACTAGTATGGCCTCGACACATCCGTACAACTACAATAAATAAATATAAAATATACATAAAACATGAATTAATTTTCTAATATAGTATATTGAAATTGAAAGAATAAAAATGTAAACCTTAAGAATATAAATTTAATAACTTATTCTTTGCTAGAAAAGCAAAATTATATTCCATTATTTTTTGCAAAGCAATTGGTAGAACCATTGATAATTTAACGTGTACAAATTTTAATCCAACAAAGTTTAGTTTAGATTTTAAAACATAAATTATATTTAAAATTTATTAATATAACAATAATGAATAAACATGTATCAAATATATGCGTAAGCATATGTATGAGATAATATTTTATAAGAGACTTTCTCTTTCTTTTTTAATCTCATGATAGCATTTAATTATTTTGGACTTTCAACTTGTAATAAATGCATTCTTTTTACTAGTACATTGTGCATTATTTAAATATAAAAGAGTTCCTTTCTTAAATTGTGTTGAATACATATGATGACTTTTCACGTTGCTTTATTAATAAGTATAATAGATTTCCTACTATAGATATAAGAGAGAAAAGATATGGGGACGTATGGCCTCACTGAGGGTATGACCATTAATAGTGCAGAATGGTGGACTAGAATTCGTATAGCCGATCCCAATTAGTTGGAAAAAGGCTTTGATGATGATGATGACTATAGATATAAGTGAAGCTCACAGTGTGGTTGTAGAATTTTTTAACATCTAGTAACATGTTGGGAGTTTGAAACCCACTAAACAAAGCCCCTTTAATGTATTCTAAAAAAAGATATGATGGGAAGAATAAGAAAAGCGTGTTAGGTGACCCATGTCACTATGCAAAGCTATAAATAAAGATAAGTTGGGAAGAATGTGGATATTAATGTATCAAAGGAATAACACCCAAAAAGGAGGAATGTACAAGTACATTAGTTTGGCTAGGGCTTTTGTGTGGAAAAGTTTATACAGAGTGTTCAATGAATATCCTCTTGGAGATTTTGTTGATGCTTATTGTTCGATGAAAATTAATATTATCTAGTATAGATGTGCACTTCTTTTTATTGATTTCAGGACCATGTTTTCATCTAACAGTTGTTAAGTATGCACTTTCTATTGTTTCACTACAAGCACCAAAGAAGTGAACCAGAATGCACTCGACTCAGTGTGTTCATGGAGCTCAAGCCTTAGTCTTAGAGCTTGGTGGCACAACCTCTCTCTCTCTCACACACACACACACACATCGTGTCTAAGGCAAGCACCTTGACCAAGGCACTTCTCTATCTCTCCCTCACACACAGTGTCTAAGGCAGGCACCTTGACCGAGGCACTATATAGCTGCCGAAGAGGGTGCCTAGCCAAGGGCAGCCCAAGTTGACCTACCTAGCCAAGCACCACCTAGGTTCCCGGACTTTAAGATTATTGACTGAGATCAATGAATATCAATGATTTAATCTATGCAACATTGACATGCATGTCCATGATTCTTAGAACTTGTGGATAGACCATGGACATGAAACACTCAATAACACTTTAGAAACTTACAGTTTTGCTTAACCTTTTTTTTTTTTTTTCCTATGTCAATATGAATGTCGTTAATGCCATTTAAGTGATGCCTGGCATGTCATTTAAAAGGCCAATTATGGTGGTTTCTAGATCAGATGTCATTTAAAAGGCCAATTATGGTGGTTTCTAGATCAGATGTCATTTAAAAGGCCAATTATGGTGGTTTCTGGATCAGATGGCATAGCATTCCTAGCATTCTTTGTACCAGAAACTTAAATACTTGAGACTTCAGAGACATCCATAACTGACTTGGCTTGGTCCAGTTCCAAGTCTTGTCAAATTGTACAAGTTGTACAAGCGTTGGGTCTAGCGTCTCTTACAAAAATCGGGAGCTACTAGGACCCTAACGGGCAAGGTAATCCCTTTACAAAAAAGCCATAAAAGAGTTAAAAGCTTGTGACAACAATGAGTTGGCTTAGCAAAAATGGTGGAAGGGTTTATATAGCACCCTATTTACAACGTGAAGTGAGTAGAGCACAAAAAGGAGAAAGAGGTCCAGCTAGCTTAAAAAGGAGAAAGAGGCACCCTATTTGCAAGACTGTGGACTTTTAGGTTTGTCACAGATTCACAGCCACAGGAACTGAAATCCATATATCCATGTTTTCAGGCAATGGGAACAGAGCATTAGCCACTTCTTTTTTCCTTTACTTTTTATGAATTAGCCTCATATTTTTGTAGTTTTTTCCCCCCATTTTTTAAAAAAGAATAAATTATTTTTCAGAGGTTGCTCCAGAATGTTCCCAATTCCCAGCTCAACTCAATATGGGGCACAGTTTAGTTCCTAGTTGAGTTTCCTAGTTCAGTCTGGAACTATAGTAAATATGTCACTGTTGTCAGATCAGGGTAATTTCTCAGCCATGCCAGGCTTCTTTCACAGAACATGCATGTGACCACATGCATTTATAGTGTGTAATTGTCTATTTCTGGAGGCTGGTAAGGATCTCTCATGATTAATCTGGAAATATATTAATAACTGCATGGTTCTCTCTATCTTGCAGGATACGAGGTCTACCTTGTGGGAGGCTGTGTACGGGATCTTATTCTGAAAAGAACACCCAAGGACTTCGACATTATAACCTCAGCTGATCTTAAGGAGGTGTTTATCATGGGACAGCTTTGAATGGCATCTTTATCTAGGTCTCAGAGTATGATTTCATGTAGGACTTCTGGTTTTGAACTTGACCATTAAATGCAGGTGATGAGGACTTTTTCAAGATGCCAGATAGTTGGGAGACGATTTCCCATTTGTCATGTGCATGTTGATGATTACATAGTGGAGGTCTGTATTTTTGCAACACTCAAGTCATTGGTTATCCATATGAATATTAAGAAAGCATTATCATGCGGCAAAAAGACTCTGGTTAGGTGCTTTTAAGCATTAAGTGACAATTGTCTTATGAGAAAGCATAATAGCAAATGTTATTTCAATTGCCCTTTGCAAATTGTCCTGGTTTCTTGTTTTATTTGTGTTCTATACCTTGCTAATTGTGATTCCTTTCCAAAGCAGGTGTCTAGCTTTAACACATCTGAAAGAAATCTTAGCAGGGACCTGAGATATATTATCAGGAAACCTCCAGGCCAAAATGATCGTGATTATGCTCGCTGGAAGAATTGTATGCATAGAGACTTCACAATAAACGGGTTTGCCGATTTGACCTTTTTTACTTATGATTCTTCAAGTAAACGGACAACCGGATAATTAATGTTCCTTTAAACAAGACAATTTTCTTAGTAACAGTCTGGCTTAGTTCTCTTCTCTATAATTTTTTTGTTCAAGTTTCTGCCAACTTTTGCATCATGAAGTTGTGGCCTTATCTATTTTGTTACTTTTCTGTGCAGGTTAATGTTTGATCCATATGCAAAACTTATTTATGATTACATGGGAAGCATGGAAGATATTAGGAAAGCTAAAGTGTGCATGTATCTCATATTGTGCTTTTGTCATGTTGAGATTCTCTGCACCCTCAGGGTACTTTTTTTTTTCTCATCTGTTTGATGTTTGTGATTAGGTGCGAACTGTAATTCCTGCACATAATTCTTTCCAAGAGGATTGTGGTAAGCTGCTAGTTTCTCTTTTATTAATTTTCTGTTTGCCAATACCGATTGTTTGCTCTGAGAAAGAGAAACCATCGGTTGCTTCCACTCTGTTTCCTTGTTATTGGATAAGAGGAAGTTCATGTGATTTTGGTTTCCAAGGTTATACTAGTCTAATGCAAATGTGATACTCCTTATGCAGCTCGTATTCTACGTGCTGTCAGAATTGCTGCTCGTTTAGGCTTTCGTTTTACAAAGGAAACAGCACATTCTGTTAAAGACTTTTCCAGTTCTATACTAAGACTTGACAAGGTTGTGTGGAAGCATTTCCATCAATCTTTTCCTATATTGCCAGCGTCTCAATTCTTCCATTTTTGTTTAAATTTTATTCCCAAAAACTTTCTTTATTTAATCAGTTAATGTGCATATGTTGTGTGCTGAAAAGATATTCTTTCTTTCCTTCATGCAGTCAAGGCTTCTGATGGAGATGAATTATATGCTAGCATTTGGATCTGCAGAAGCTTCCTTAAGGGTACTTTGGAAGTTTGGGCTCCTTGAAATTCTCCTTCCCCTTCAAGTATGTTGCCATCTTGTTCTTTTCTTTCCAGCCTTGCTCAATTCTTGTGGATCTTTTTGCAAGTTTTTCCTCTAACCTTGTGAATGATTTACAAAAACACAGGCAGCATATTTTGTTTCACAAGGCTTCCTAAGGCGGGACAAAAGGTCAAATATGCTTCTGGTACGTATCAACAATCATGTGCATGAGGGGTTAATTTCTGGATAGTTATGTAGCATCTGTTGTGTGAAAACGTGAAGGGAAAAAAGAAAAAGGAGAAGAAAAGTATCCTTTGTATGGTCACTATAACTGATGTCTTCCTTCTCTCCAAAGTCTAGCTGTTCAATTATATTTCATCCACCATACAATATGGAAATGATGAAGAAAGCCTGTCGTTGTTGACAAAATTTTATGTCATTTGTTATCATTTGGAGTGGATTGATATAATTCTTAATCAACCATCTGCTTTGTGATCTCTGATTGTTCCAGAGGACGCAAATACGACCTTTAGTTCCAGAGGACGTAAATACCACCTTTATTCTGTTCACACATATTCAAAATAAAACTGAAGTAGCGCTACTGGTCAGCTTCCTGCTTTGTTTGCATGGATGTGCAGCAAACTAGCATCCATAAAAGAACAGACAATGATCTGGCATGTGACCTTCAAAGCTGTGCAGATGAAAGGCTGCACAAATTTCAGCACCTATTCAAAGGAGTAATTGAGGATGATGTTCTTATACTTTCTTTATTTTTCGGCAGGACAATTTAATTTTGTAGAAGAGTACCGAAAAGAAGTAACGATAACCAGATTCAATGTAATCCAAACACTAGTTTAAATTCCTTTACCCCAAATCTCAGAGCCATAGCTCCAAACTTTTGGCTATGGTAGACGTGATCTAGATGTTCACTTAGGTTTGTGCAGCTGAAGTACTTACATTCTATAAATCGAGATATTTACATTAGTACAAAAATATGCAGTAGGCTATATCAAAATACTGGGACTATCAATTGTAGCTTGATGAAGAAATGAAGAAATTCCTTCATTATCCCCTCTTGAACCTTAGCTCATCCTAGATGCTCTGTTTCACTTTTTTCTTGAGAGGATCCCCAAGAGGTTCATGAATACCTTTAAACTTGTGGCTTAAGGCTACCAAGGTAGCTTTATTTTGACATTGACCATGAACTGTACATCGAATCGTTTCCCAGGCCTAACCTCACGTTTTATCTCCAGTTCATGTTGTGAGGGTTTAGACTTATGTAACTCTAGGCTTCCTTTGTGAAGTCCCTGCCAATAATTATCCATTCTTTCCATTTGTCTGTCCCTTAACTACAATTTATTTTTGTCAAGTAATTAGCGTACCTGATGACATTTTTCCTGAACCCATCCTGACTCTCCTGAAACAGTTGATGTCAAAATATTATTGCTTAGTTTGAGTGTCTCAAATACTTTTTGTGCAGGTAGGTATGATTTTTGTTTCTATAAAATTAGTATGGGATCTGAAGTATTACTGCATAAGTATCTTTTATTGCTTGTAAATATAGATTAGAAATAAGAACTAGTTCTTCCAATTACTTTTTCCAGGATTGATTTATTTTTCATTTTTCTGATGAAAGCCATGCCTGTTACTTGGTTGAAAGGAAACCTTTGTCTGCATGTTCATGATTCTCTGTATGTTTTGGATATTCTAGAACACATTACGTTGTTTCTGAATTAACCTATGGTTGTCCTGTGCAGACTCTGTTTTCTAACTTGGATAAACTTCTTGCCCCTAATCGGCCTTGCCACAGTAGTTTATGGTAAGTCTATTCTATTACCAACGTTTGAAGTTTGTTTTACATTGACATAATGGTTTGCTTGAAAGAAGCTTGATACATATACTTTCCAACATTGGACTAAGAATGTTATGGAATTTCTCATTTTTCTTTCAATAATGTTTGGTTTTTACCTATTTTATATTCATTATCCAACTGTTATATCACTTGAAGGATTTCATTTGAAGTGCTACCTCTTCAAATTGCAGAATTATTTCACGATAGATGGCTAATTTGATAATCGAAGAGTTTATTGTGTGCCTGATGCATAAGTTCGTCCTGGTTTTAACTGGATTTGAGATACGTAATACATCCTAAATAACTGCAAATGCATTTTCTCCTTAGATCATGTGTTTGCAGCTTCTAAAAATAGTGCAAATCTGATGATTTGTGAAGAATTAAAATGAAGTTGCAAAAAAAACAGTTCCAAATAGATTACTTTTAAGCATAGATTCTTTTTTTGAAAAAAAATTCCGATTCATGTCTGGGTGGTTGAGATCGACCTGTGAAAGTTTTGATACAAAATCCATAACTAAGATGGACTTTATTTGTATGGCAGACACATTTGAATGTGTGTCAGCCAATGCACCAAAACCCTTTCCCTCGATAATTATGTGGTTGGATGTGTTATTTAGAAGCCAAGCAGTTGAGAAATCATTTTCTTATCTGATTTTTAGGTGCAGATGTGCATGAGTGAACGTGAATTTATGTGTTACCCATCTTATAGTATTACCAAAAAAAGAAAAGCTATTATATAGGGTATTCTCACATTTTCTTGCTTGATTCCTAGGGTGGGAATACTAGCATTCCATCTTGCTTTGGTTGATGAACCTCAAGACCCTTTGGTAGTTGCGACATTTACCCTTGCTGTGCATAATGGTGGACACTTAGCAGAGGCAATAAGTCTTGCGAGGCACATTGATCAACCCCACAACTCAATTTTCCCTGAGTTACTAGAACCCAAGAAATTTGATACAGATACAGCGTTGATTGATGAGGTTCTGGATCTTGCATCATTAGTGAAAGCAGCTTTGAGTATGATGACCGATGAATATATTGTGTCACAAGCCATGGCAAAATATCCTCAAGCTCCTTTTTCTGATCTGGTGGGCCCCGATATTCTTTTTGTGTTTGTCATTTACACTTGTATGACGTCAATACTGATCTCTCTCTCATATCGCATATCGGTGCAGGTGTTCATCCCATTGCAGGTTTATCTAAAGGTGTCTAAATTATTTGAGTGTGTACAAGGTGGCAAGGAGAAGGGCTTTGTACCTAAGCGTGGGAAAACATTAAATTATGAGTCTTTAGCTCAAGGTGGATTGAGAGAGGTGAGGCACACATTTGCAAGAATCGTTTTTGATACTGTTTATCCCAACATAGGGTAAGCTTTCAATTCTGAAGGAGAATTCCGGTGCTGCATTTTTTCCTATAGTAAAATAAAACAAAAGAAATTCTTGTTTGGCTTTCGATCTAGATAGGTTAGTTAAAATATGATGAGTTAAATTCCAAAACAAATACAACTAGAGACATTGGTGATAGTAGTGTTTTGGAAATCGCCAATTCGGATCGGGATTGTTGGGGACCAGTGAAGTTCCTCGTCAGAATTAGTAATTGGTCCAATTTTGATGAACTCATTTGGTTTCATTGAAAAGCTGGTAAATTTGTTAGGGATTTGGGCGATCTAAATAGAGCTATCCAGGCTTAGGGTAATACTTGACCAAATTTTGGGGTTAATCTATTTATTTCAAGCAGCTAATATGGAAAATGAAACTTGAAATCGCTCCTTCAAATTACCTAGAAGAGAATCCCATCCGTACGTTTCATATTTTACAACCAACTGTTCTTGTAACCTTATGTGGGGATGTGTGTGGAGAAAGGTTGCAAGGTTGCAATCTTATTTGTAAAAATAAATGTGTATTAATGTACACTATTCATTTTATTTTGACAGTGTAGATTGGGTGTTATTTGAAAAGTATTGTTATGGTTAAATATATACCGATCAAATAAAATCGATTGTGTGGAGTATTTCAACTTTAATTTTCTTATTTATGCAAATAAGGTTGCAACCTACAGTGTGTGTGAGAGACAGATTAAGCTCAAGTTTGGTATATCTATACTTTATCATGTACCTATAAAAAATATTTAAAATAAATAAAACTATCAAATTACCTTAGTATAGAGTAGTTTGGTAACTTTATTTATTTTTAATTATTTTATAAATTTTTATAAGTTTATGATGGTAAGAATTATGACCATATAAAATTTGAGTTTAGGATGCGGTTTGTCTGGAGCTTAGGCTCTAAACAACAAATTAGAGCTTGCTTTCAAAAAGTGTCGAGAATTGTGGTTTCAATATTGAAAATCTTTGTGATAGCTTTAAAATATATTTTTATTTTTATTTATAAAGTTTAAAGCTTTAAAAAATAGTGTAGATCAACAGATCTATGAAAATCTTGAAAATTGACAGTTTAAAAATATGTTGTAAAATGTACTATTTTCACAACTTGAAGTTCTTTTTTTCTTCATGTCCATGCCTTTTGATGTCGAGATGATCAATTTGAGGATATTTAGGCATCAAGAACCTTTTTTAGTGAAATTTTTGAGGTAGGTTTTTATTTGATTGTTTGATTCTATATAAACTTTTCCCAAAATAAAATGTACTTTGTGTACTAAAAAGTGGGTAGTTCATTGTAAAATATGAAATATACTATTTTTAAATATAAAAAAATAAAAAAATATATTTAAGTAATTTTCCCTTACTTTTTTTTATAACGGTGAGATTCAAATTCCAAGATAAAAAGAATATTCCTGATGGTGTTTTGGTTGAGGGAGCAAGCGTACAATTCACTTCAAGAGCAATTCCTGCTTTAAAAGTGTACAATTCACTCCAATAGAATTGGTTAAAATTGAATATTTTGATCGATCAAAACTAATCAAACATTGAGTTTGACTAATTTGAGATCAAATATATTTTTTACATTAGACCTCATCAATAAATACATTGGTTGGTGGTTCGATCGGTGATACCTACCTGTTTGTCCCTTAGTGTCATAGTTAGCAAGTCGAAGAGCATCAATATATCGGCACACTATAAAATAGGAAATAAATCATTTGTATTTTAAAAAGTTGGATGAAAAATTGGATAAAAAATACGGATCAGTAAAAATACTTTATATAAAGATATCGAAAATATATCGAACTAAGCTAAAAAAATCGGAGTGAAAAAAACGGGTAGGTTAACTATGCTAACTATGCACCATACTTACTATATTAATATGAATTCTAAATTAAAAGCTTGAGCCATACTAACCATTTAGTCATGTAATTCAAAGCTTGTGCTTGTGCACCATACTAACTATGTGGTCATGTTGATGAATTCCAAATCCAAAGGTTGTGCATGATTCTTTGAGGTACTTTACCCATTTACTCATGACACGCGTTGTACATACCCAAAAAGCTATGTATTACTTGCCCAAAATGCTATCATTTTTAATGGAACAAATAGCGTGGGGAGAGAGGAGAGAAGTGGTTGCAGAGAGAGAGAGAGAGAGAGAGAGAAATGAACGCAGAGAAAGAGAAGGGTGTGACCACGGGTTTATCAAAGAGTAGCACTGAAGAGCAGGCACATGCACGTGCAGAGGAGTAGCACTGAAGAGCAGGCACAAGCACGTGCAGAGGTTTTCAGATGGTGTTTTCTTTTGAAGCAAATGGTGATCCTGTTTGTAAAGAAAAACAGATGGATGCGCTGTGTAGAACTCAGATGGTGCTAACTTTTTGGAAGCTGATATATTGTTGAATCAGGTTTAGGGAACAGCCCTAACTTTTCAACTTTTTTTTTTTTTTCTTAATGTAATATTCTTTGAGCTATGTTACATTTGGGGATCTTTTAGCTATGTTAAATTTCGGGATTTTTTATAGTTAATGTTGATTATGTGCTTTGAAAGTTTTCACCAATGGTTTAAAAAACGGATTGGTGATTTGGATCGGGTTTTCAAAAAACCGATCCAGATCGGCGAATCGGCGATCCGGATCGGAAATCGGGTGAATCGGTCAAAATAAAGCTTAAAAAAAATTCGAAAAAATTATTAAAATTCATTATAAATATTGTTTTTTAGGAATTCAATAAAAAATGAGGGTACTCCATTAAGAATTTTCATGTTTTTGAATGAATATGCGAATATTGATATGTTCTTTTCCTGCATGAACCGCCATTCAGCATTTAATTTACAGTATTTCGTGCTCATCCCTATACTGTTGTTGTTGGGACTCGATATGTGAATAATATGGCTGGGATAAGGTGGCCTCAGAATCATCATCTCTCCCATTTTCTTTTTGAATAATATGGATTAAAAAAAAAACACAACAAATTTTCAAAAAAATCGATCATGGATTAAAAAAAAAATCACAAATTTTCAAAAAAATCTATCATGGATTACAAAAAAAAATTCGATCATGGATTAAAAAAAAAAATCACAAATTTTCAAAAAATTCAATCATGGATTACATAAAATTCGATCATGGATTACATAAAATTCGATCATGGATTACAAAAAAAAAAAAAATTCAAATCGTGGATTACAAAAAAGAAAAAACAAGTTCGAATCAT
>NW_006498507.1:1818359-1828385 GCF_000471905.2 Amborella trichopoda | reverse complement strand
CGAGGCTCTAAACAATCAAATTAGAACCTACCTCAAAAATATCACTAGAAGAGGTTGTTGTGATGCCCAAATATCATCAAATTAATCATCTTGATATCAAGATGCGTAGACATGAGAAAAAAATGGATTCAAGTTTTGGAAATAGTGTATTTTGTAACGCATTTTTGGACCGTTAATTTTCAAAATTTTCAAGATTTTCAAGTTCTCCTAGATCAGTTGATGCACACTATTTTTTAAGCTTAAAATTTTGTAAATAAAGATGAAAATAGATTTTAAGGCTATCATAAGGATTTCCAGTAATGAGACCACATTTCTCGACACTATTTGAAGGTAGGCTCTAATTTGATTGTTTAGAGCCTAAGCTCTATACAAACCACACCCATATATATATATATATAACTTTTAGACAAAAAAGAACTTCAACGATTTTTAGGTTGTTTAAATTATGTTATCGATTTCTATCAAGACCTTGCTATTGATGCCAAACCATTGCATGATCGTTTGAAGAAAAATCCTCAACCTTAGACAAATATTCATACCAAGGCAGTACAACTAATTAAACAAAAGGCAAAATCTTTACTTTGTCTTTCTCTTCCTAACCCCATTGCATTTAAAATAATTGAATGTGATGCTTCAGAATTTGGTTTAGGCGGAATCCTAAAACAACAGGTTGATAATCATGAACAACTACTCAAGTATACTCATGACTTTGTAATATATTCGATATATAACGACTAGATTTTGAGATCTTGGAGTCATACTAAATCCATGGGTTTTAAGATTGATTGTTAATATATCTAAGATATTAGGGTCTGTTAATGAAACAAAAAAATTTGAAAAACAATTAAAATAAATGGGTCTACTACAAAGGCTAGATTCAACCATGCCTAGGAGTGAATCTGAAAACTTATTGTGTCTTGTATCTCTTAGGCATACAAGCACCAAGTTGTTTAAACCTAATATTATGCAAATAAATACAAAAGAACAAACTATATTATTTCAAACTAATATAGAAAGATCAAATAGTATTATTCCAAAAACTATTGCTTGGTCAGATATTATTCTACCTCAATCACGATCAATTCAAAATGAAAACCAACCAAAAGTACCCATGAATAATATCCCTAATCAAATCATTGAACATCAAGATGGTAATATAGAAATAAAATTTCAAAATAATAAACCATAAGTACAAGAAAATCTTGTCATACAACCCCAGAAATAATTATTCTTCCTCCACCATCAATACCTACAAGATCCTCAGATTTACAATTACAAGGAACAAAGAGAACAACAGACCATGTAGTAATACCTATATATACATCTAAACCAAATATAGCTGAATTTCAAATATTAACTCTACAAAAAGAAGATATGGAGATAGATGAATACCTCCTAACCTCAAAAAAGAAAAAAGTAGATATTGAATTTGAAAAATGATTATTTGGCGCAAGAAAACCAAAGAATTAGAGAATGGTATCTCAAATGTTTTCAACCCAGATTAATAGAATTATTTCATAAAAAATACAATAAATTCCTAAAGAAATAAAAACAAACTAAATGATTTTTCATATGGTTACAAGAAATCTATGCTCAATATAACATCCAAAGTCCTCAATTTGATATTCAAACAATAGAAGAAAAAACTTATATAAGTACAGACGGAACAAGTACTGCAAGTGTTCATCCTCCTGAGAAAAGTATAGTACTCAAATGTGTAAAAACTCCACCATTAAAAGGAGAACCACCACAGACCTTATATGAGATTATTGCAACACCTTATAAGGCTATATACAAGGACATAGGTAAAACACAGGAATTAATACCCCATATAGTGAAACAGAATAATTATACAAATCTATATATGCAATCCTTAGGAAAACAGGCAGAACGTATAGAAAGATTAATGACTCCTCAACCTAAAATAGTAATTCCTCCTACTCCTAAAGTCGTTTTGTTCAAACCTCCTCCAGAACTCAATAAAACTAAATTTCATATTAGAGATGATAACAAAACATTAACGGATCAGTTAATCTCAAAATTAGCTCAATTAGATATCAAAAGAATTCCCTCTTCAAAAATAAATCTCCCTGTACCTATACCTAGTACCCCATAATCATGTGATAAAGGTAAACAGAAAATTCCTGAGCATGATACTTTAATGATCCATGAACCACCTGAATAGGAAAATTTAATGCTTCAAGAAGAAGAACCAACCATAGTAGATAATTTGTATAATAGAGAATTAGCCTTTATGGATACCACAACCAATGATCTCAATAGAATCGCATATGGTAAAACTCGGAAACCAATTACAGCTTTACCATATTATAAAAGACTCACACCTGTTGATGTCCAATTAGAAGAAGATGCTATACAATAGGCAGTATCATATACCGGCAGATCAATTGTAAATTGGACTATTGATGGCTTATCTAATTTAAAAATATTAGATGTCATGCGACATATGACTATGTTTGCATCAGCCAATAAGATGGCTGGCAACCCTGATCAAGAGGTTGCCAAAGCAATAGTCAATGGATTCACAGGCTGGCTAAGAGGCTGGTGGGATTTTTATGTTGATGATGAAACCAAAAATAGAATCCTAACCAACACCAAACAATAGACCGCCAGAAATGAACAGAATCAAGAAATAATTTATACAGAAAGTGATGTTGTAAATACTATAATTTATATTATCACCCTACATTTTGTAGGAAGTACAGCCTTATTAGCAGCAAGATCAGAGGACTTGCTGTCAAACGAAAGATGTCCTACATTATCCCACTATAAGTGGTATAAAGATGTATTCTTTTCAAGATTATTGATAAGAGAAGACTACTAGCTAGATCATTGGAAGGAAAAGTTTATTGCTGGTCTTCTCTACTTATTTGCTGAAAAAGTCAAAGAAAGACTAAGGAAAAAACATAATGGTGTTATTATTTATTCTACTTATACATTAGGAGAATTATCAACAGAAATATGTGCTGAAGGGTTAGTCTTATGTACAGACCTGAAGCTTAAACGCCAACTCGACAAACAACAAATTACTAAACGAAAAGAGCTTGGTGATGTTTGCGAACAAGTTGGTTATCATATAGATAATAAAAATAAACCAGAAAAATTGTATAAGAAAAATAAAAAATACCATATAGATAAATTTAGACCAGACAAATCACATAAAAAATATAAAAAGTCTAAAAAAACAAAAATATATAAAAAAATCTGCGACTAATAAAAACAAAAAGAAAATACTTGTATGTTACAAATGTAGAAAACTTGGACATTATAAACACCAATGTAAATTAAAAAAGAAGATAGATGCTTTACAAATGGATAAGTCATTAAAAACCAAAATATATAATATTATTAATTATGATAGTACATCCTCATCTACTACAAATTCAAATGGATCTTTAGGAAATATACAGGAAGATGATTTCGAATGGACAGATTCCTCTTCCTCCCCAGATGAAACTTCACCAGATGAAAATTCATCCAATCTTATGAAAGAACCATATTGTGACTGTCCAATCCAAACACATAATCTCCATACCCTAACACAAGAAGACAATTTAATTTTAGATCTCATAGAAAAAATCACAGATCCAGAAGAGAAAATCAAAGCCACCTCCTATAGTCTAAATTTATTAATCTAGCAAAAACAAAACCAAAGCCACCTCCTATAGTCAAAACACCAGATGAATATAATTTTGCAGCTATTATGAAAAGAGTAAGTGAAGAACACATCACTGTTAAAAAAGAACCTTTTATTTCTGAGTTAAAACAAGAAATAAATGAAGTAAAGATAGAAGTACAACAGTTAAAAAATAAAATAAAAATTTTAGAATTACAAAATTTATCTACTCACAATTCGGATACAGAAGAATTAGAATTCAACCAACTAGTTACAACATATGCCTCTAGTCAACAAATACCAATGACTACTCCCGAATCTTCAGAAAGCAAACCAGTTCTGATAAATGATAGTCCTACTTCTGTCAATCTCATTGATAGAGTCATTACACAAAAATGGTTTGTACTAGTAACTATTATAGTAGCAGAAGATTATAAATTCCAAATATCAGCATTAATAGACTCAGGTGCTGATTTAAATTGTATAAATGAAGGACTTGTACCAAATGAGTATTTTGACAAAACAACTCAAATATTAAATACTGCTGATGGCAGCAGGCTTTTTATCAATTATAAATTATCAAATGTTTCTGTTTGTAATAACCAACAGTGTATCCAAACACCTTTTATTATGGTCAAAGGCGTAAGTCAGACAGTTATCCTAGGTGTACCATTTCTTACATTATTATATCCTCTTTCTATAGATCATACAGGGATAGTATCCACTTATCAAAATGTCCCTATAAAATTTGAATTTATTAATAAACCAAAACTAAAAGAAATAAATAATGTTAAAATCCAATTAAAAAACAAAGAAAATTTTCGTTGCACTTTAAAACAAGAAATTAAATATAAGCATACGGAAGAACAATTACAAGACTCATTTATTATAAACAGAATTCAAGAACTCCAACAACAGATAGAAACTTCTATTTGTAGTGAACATCCTAATGCTTTTTGGGACAGAATGAAACATAGTATAAGCCTTCTATATGAACTAGGATTTGATGAAAGACAAATTCCTACAAAAACAAGACCAATTCAAATGAATACTACATTACTAGATATGTGCAGAAAAGAAATTATTGAACTCCAAAATAAAAAACTAATTAGACCAAGTCTATCACCATGGAGTTGTGTAGCTTTTTATATTAATAAAAATGCTGAAAAGCAACGTAGAGTTCATCGACTTGTTATTAATTATAAACCATTAAATAAAGTATTACAATGGATAAGATATCGCATTCCTAATAAAAAAGATTTATTAGATCGGGTAGCTAATGCTTGTATATTTTCTAAATTCGATATGAAGTCAGGATACTGGCAAATCCAAATTAAGGAAGAAGATAAATATAAAACAACATTTAATGTTCCATTTGGACAATATGAATGGAATGTTATGCCTTTTGGATTAAAAAATGATCCATCAGAATTCCAGAAAATAATGAATGATGTTTTCAATGATTACTATAAATTTATGATTATCTATATTGATGATGTCCTTATCTTTTCAAAATCCATAAAAGAACATTTTAAACATATTAAGGCTTTTATACATGCAGTAACGCATGCAGGATTAGTAGTATCGGCTAAAAGATTACTTTGTTCAAAACTACTATAAGATTTTTAGGACACAATATTCATCATGGAACGATTATTCCCATAAATCGTTCGATTCAATTCGCTGATAAATTTCCAGATAAAATTTTAGACAATAAAGAACTTCAACAATTTTTAAGTTGTTTAAATTATGTTATCGATTTCTATCAAGACCTTGCTATTGATGCCAAACCATTGCATGATCGTTTGAAGAAAAATCCTCAACCTTGGACAAATATTCATACCAAGGCAGTACAACTAATTAAACAAAAGGTAAAATCTTTACCTTGTCTTTCTCTTCCTAACCCCACTGCATTTAAAATAATTGAATGTGATGCTTCAGAATTGGGTTTAGGCGGAATTCTAAAACAACAGGTTGATAATCATGAACAACTACTCAGGTATACTTCTAAGGCCTGGAATTCAACTCAACAAAATTACTCTACTGTAAAAAAGAAACTCCTTGCCATTGTTTATTGTGTCACAAAATTTCAAAGTGATATTCTCAATCAACGATTTCTTATTCGCACTAACTGCAAAGTAGTCAAAGATATTCTGCAAAAAGATGTTCAAAATCTTGTCTCCAAACAAATATTTGCTCGCTGGCAAACGATTCTCTTTGCTTTCGATTTCACTATTGAACATCTGCACGGTTCTTCTAATTCCTTTCCTGATTTTCTTACCCGTGAATTTTTGCAGGGGGGCCACACTGACGCCAACGACGACACACCCTTATCACTTGCACTACAACTCTTTGAAGCTAATAAAAATAATACTCCTCTTGATTTATCCATTGTAATGGGCACTCGCAGCAATTCTCACAGCGATAAACGCCCTCTTGATATAGTACCAGCATTACTTGAGAGTCCACCCTTGGCCACTCTCTCACCATCCATTTCACCTATACATAACCTACCCAGAATATAATCCATCAGCCCCAGCTTTTACACCAGCCCAATCTAGGCCATCTCAAAGGCCTAATCCAAATACTCCTCGTTCCACATTCACTGAAATAGCCTTTCTCATGGATATAACCATAGAGGATCAACATGCCCATATGGACCCTACCAAACTTGCTCCTCTTTATTTGATTAATCATCTCAATCCAACAAACAGGGTTAAGACCCGAGAATACTATGAAGCAATATTAATGGAAACAGGGTTCGTCTCTGTGGTCCATTATTATCAACAAAATACTAGAGTTATTGCATATTCTAAAATGCAAATAAAAAAGCTTTTATCTTATGGGGAGTGGGGTTGCAACCCCACCCAACGAAAAAAATAAAATAATCCAGATTTTTCCTATAAATATTATAAGTATGCAGAGTATATTGAGGCATGGCATAAAATATTTTCTTATCAAAATCCAAATAATTATCATAGTTGGTACATCCAATTCAGGATGCCTCTCCATGAACCTTTTCCTAGTTGGTTCAAAAACTGGTTTCTTATTTGGGGCTCGACAAATGCTATTCTACCTCCTGCTTTTAAGAAAGCACAGGAGCAATTTGAAATATTCAATAAGATTGATAGTAATATTGATCCACACTTATTCTTTGTCACCTTATATCAACTTCCCATGGATTATGAAATGAGAATACACTGTGTCTTTTAATAATACAGCCGATTATACCTATATCCCTCGTTTGGAAAAAACCATCTCTGTAAAATGGTGGGATATTTTCAACATGGATCCCAATACTATTATGCCCAAAAGAATACCACCAGAGAAACCTATTTATAATCCCAATCCTTCTGCTTATAATACTGCTACTGCCAACACTTCATTTGACTTCCCTACATATCTCAGAAATATGCTCCAAACCAACCCAAATGCCACCAAAGAAACTCTGGAACAACAAATGCGAGAAATATTTGCTGAAGCAGGTCGCAAGCCAGTCTCTTCAGACGAAACAGTTCAATCATCTCCCAACCGTACCAATAGATATTTCCCGTTAGAAGAAATAGACCCGGATGAAGAAGATGAAGAAGAAGACCCCAATGAGTTCAGCCAAAAGCCATAAAGAAGTCTGACCCGATGAAAAAGATTCCCAGTCGTACCATGTCACCTCATGTCACCATCAAAATACTATACAAGATGCTCTCCGTACCTCATGTCACCATCAAAATACTGTACCAAGATGCTCTCCGTACCAAACCACTGTGCCACCGACATAAAAGACAAAAAGTCACTGTGCCACCGACATAAAAGACAAAAAAATACTATTATAGATGCTTCTTTAAGTCAAATCAAGCATCTTTCTTTTTCTTTATGTCTTGTCTTTCTTTCTTTTCTTTTCTTTTATGTCTTGTCTTTATTCCTTTGGTCCCATCGGTCCCATCCATGTCTCTTCGACATCTTCTCCGCCTTCGCTTATAAAAGGAGGCAGAACTCGTCATAACCCTCAGGTCTCGGAGCTCTCGTCCTTCTCTCCACAAACTCTCTGCTCTCTCCTTCTCTTCACAAACTCTCTGCTCTCTTCTTAAAACCTCCTCGCTTCAGGGTCTTTCCTAAAAGACCTTCACTTCTGCTCAACTACTCCACCTCTGCTGTCCTGACCTCACAGCTTACTCTGCCAGCTTGAACGTATCTTATGTTTTCCAGGTCCTTTACCTTTCCTTTGCTTCATCATGACCAGGTTCTCTCTTATCCTCTTTTTTTATTTTCTCCGTTTTATTATGTGCGACTGTAACTTCCACACACTCCCATCGTATTGTCCTCACAAATGGAAGTTGTTCTCCAGTTATTGTATATGTAAGATGTAAGTTTTGTTTATGTTTTCTGTCTTTAATTTTTTCTTATTCGCTAAAGTCTGTACTGTTTATAAAAGTCTGTAATGTGAATACAGTTGGTTTGGAATGCAATTTAAACTTATGTTCAGTATTAAAATAGGAAATTACACGCACACATCGTGGTTTGTAATTGATATTTTTGTTATTTCTTTTATTGTAATAATCTTATTTTGCTTAAATTATTATCGTATTTTACAAGAATTAGTTAAATATAATAGTATGATCTTTGCTTACCTTTTATAAAATACAAGTATTATTGGCTCATAAAAGAACACTCAAGATCTTGGTGCGTTTTGAAGGCTTATACTATGTTTCTTTCTGTCTTTAATTTTGTTTGATCCGCTAAAGTCTGTACTTTTTATAAAAGTCTGTACTGTGAATACAGTTGGTTTGGAATGCAATTTAAACTTATGTTCAGTATTAAAATAGGAAATTACACACACGCATCGTGGTTTGTAATTGATATTTCTGTTATTCATTTTATTGTAATAATCTTATTTTGTTTAAATTATTATCGTATTTTACAAGAATTAGTTAAATATAATAGTATGATCTTTGCTTACCTTTTATAAAATACAAGTATTATTAGCTCATAAAAGAACACTGAAGATCTTGGTGCATTTTGGTATCAGAGCCAAACAGTGAAAAAATTACTATAAAAACTACAGTAAAAGTTACAGTAATATCTTAGAAACCTAACTAAATTTCCATCTAATAAAGTTGGTCCGAGTGTTAAGGCAAGAGATAAAAGAAGTCTAGGTAAAGTACCCGCCAAGGCCAGGAGAGCCGCTTAGGGGAAAATGCTGGACCCTTGGTCGTCCAGATTGTCATTATCCGCAACCTACAGATGGCAAATATAATTAGGAATCTAAAAGGTAAAATAGTAACTCAAACTGGTCAAACTTTAAGAGTAAAAAATAAAGAAGAAATAATAATAAATGATATTGAAAAACATATACAAAATTGGAATATTCCCAAGGTGCCTATCTCAGATATTTACAAAAAGGGAACATTCAACTTAAAACTAGGATATGCAATAAAGACAGTGGAAGAAAGTTTATCAGTAACACAAAATCAGGAAGACTTCCAACTGTTATCTAAAAAAATAATAGAAAAACACAAAGAGCAAAACTATAGATATTTACATATTCAATTAATACAAATAGCAATAAAACCTTTAACCCCGTTAGGTTTAAACAACTCAGTGCTTGTATGCCTAAGAGATACAAGACACAATAAGTTTTCAGATTCACTCCTAGGCATGGTTGAATCTAGCCTTTGTAGTAGACCCATTTATTTTAATTGTTTTCCAAATTTTTTTGTTTCATTAACAGACCCTAATATCCTAGATATATTAACAATCAATCTTAAAACCCATGGATTCAGTATGACTCTTGTATCTCAAAACCTAGTCATTGTATATCGAATATATTACAAAGTCATGAATACTCTTTGTCCTAATATTATGTAAATAAATTCAAAAGAACAAACTATATTGATTCAAACTAATATAGAAAATTCAAATAGTATTATTCCAAAAACTATTGCTTGGTCAGATATTATTCTACCTCAATCATGGTCAATTCAAAATGAAAACCAACCAAAAGAAGTACCCATGAATAATATCCCTAATCAAATCATTGAACATCAAGATGGTAATATAGAAATAAAATTTCAAAATAATAAACCATTAGTACAAGATGACTTAAAAATAAATATAAAAAGATTAAGAAAACCAATACTTCCAGCAAGAAAATCTTATCATACAACCCTAGAAATAATCATTCTTCCTCCACCATCAATACCTACAGGATCCTCAGATTTATAATTACAAGGAACAAAGAGAACAACAGACCATGTAGTAATACCTACATGTACATCTGAACCAGATATAACTGAATTTCAAATATTAACTCTACAAGAAAAAGATACGGAGATAGATGAATACCTCCTAGCCTATATATATATATATATATATATATATAGTAAGTTAGTATA
>NW_006498507.1:1796397-1813750 GCF_000471905.2 Amborella trichopoda | reverse complement strand
AATCGAGCTTGGGCTTTGGGGCCTTGGGCTGGGCCAAATGAATTGATAATTGTTTCACAGAGTAGAGATTGGGCCCCAGATTCAAGGAGACAATAGAAGAGCGAAAGAGGGTAGGACTCGGGCCAAAAAATTATTCGAAGAGGGAGAGGGAGAGAGCTCAAGACGGGAGACAGTGCAAGGGGAGAGAGAGAATTATGGGTAAAGGGTAAAGTAAGGGAGGAAATACGTAAAGGGTGAAGTAATGGTAGTTTTGCCTTCATCTTTTTATTATTATTTTTGAGATGGTTGGGAGTATTTGCTATGAAACATTGTTCTTGGGAAAAAATGAGAGAAAATTTATTATTATTTTTGAGATGGTTGGGAGTATTTGCTATGAAACATTGTTCTTGGGAAAAAATGAGAGAAAAAGAATGGTTGCAGGTAATTTGCATAACAAGTATGGTTTTGGGGTAATATATAATTTTTCCAAAAAAAATAATTCATCTTTGATGATGATGACGACAATAGTCAATGACAATAAGATCATTGTTTTTTTTACTGCACACTAAGCTTACAAGTTACAAAGCAGCAACATATAGCATCCCCTGGCAAGCATCACCATACATCGGCACTTTGGACAGTTGATTGGATTGGGAAAAGCTCATTGATGTCTAATGCCAATCACAGATCACCAGGATGATAGCTATCGTCTAATGCCAAGCTCAGGTAAACAGGAAGTTTGCTAAATATGTTTTTCTTTTTTTGACAATGTCACGAACATGAAGTAGTTCATCAACGAGAATCGTCTCAGCCAGTGACACCCCGAACTTAGCTAAACCATCCGCAATCTCATTTGCCTCCCGGTAGACATGATTAAAAGAGAGAGAAAGTCCTTGACTCAGATCCACTATCTCGGCCCAAATCAAATAAAACCGCTACAAAGGTTTTGAAATTTATTGCACTAATTTATGACATTATGGGAATCACCTTTCACTACAACTGTAGCCCTCTCAAATTTCCTTTTAATACATCTTAGCCATCAAAATTTAGTTTAAAAGAGCCCACTCGTGGGAGATGCGACTTACCTATAGGTTTGAGCTTCCATGATTTATTTGTGATCACATTTCTCATATTTACCCAGGGATCTACCTTAGAAATACCTCTTCCGTCATTTGTTATTGAAAACCAATTCTAGACTCCATACATAATACTCTCTTTGATTGTCTCCATGCTACAGCTCTTTCCATCAAAAGTTCTACCATTTCTCTCCCTCCATATATCTCATAGAAGAGCTGCTCGAAAAATTATTTAAAGTACTCTTCCACATTTAGGTAGGCCTGGAACATCCATCTGAAGTAACAATTCTTCATGACTCCTGGACATCACCATGTGAATGCCAATTTTATCAAAAGGCCCTTCCCAAAAGGCACCAGTAAAAGGGCAATGCATAAAAGGGTGATCACAACTTTTTTTTATCCTCTTTGCAAAGCAAACAAATGTTTTCCATAACTCTCCCCTCATCCCTTCTTTTGCAGGTTAACCAATGTTAGTGTTTTTTTGGTGAAGGAGTACCCAAAGAAAAGCTTGCATTTTTGGGGAATCAGAACTTTCTGCATTGCATTCAATGAAGGAGATAACTCTCTATGCCTATCATTATGCAACAACCTGTAGGCTGAATTAACCAAAAAAATTGCTAAAATATGTTGCCCGGCATGCGTAAGTGAAATCCCTTAATTGATAGTAACAGTCAGTGTTGTGAAAAATGGACTTTAGGAATGGATTGTCTACCTTTTTATCCCAATCCTGATCAGTCAAATCGGTGATTCGACTAGAAAAAAAAAAAGAGAAAACGAACTTTGATTATTATGTATAAAATGCATAAGTTATATACGAAGGTTACACCAATAGTAATAGTTCGTGTTTTAAAAATGGATACGTGCGATGGATTGTCCTCTCATTGATCCCAGATCAACTCTCCGGCCAAAAAGACGAGAAAAGAAAAACCAACATTTAGCATAAAGTATCATATATGTCAATGAGTATGACATAAAATATATATCAATGGTCCTAGACTCAAACCGGATCGACTCAAAAGGGGCCGAGTTACTCGACCTTTAGGTGAGATGAATTTTGGTTTAGCACATTATTCACCATTTTTTAAAGGTATATATTAACTCATTGACTTTAAGATCGAAAATGTTTGAATGGCACTTTGGTTAAAGTGTACGTGCCTTTTTTATGAATTTCTAGTGTTCAATTCCTCTCAATGAATAATCAATTTTTTAGAAGTTACGAGACATAAGTTGTCCATCCCTCCCCCTAGAATCAAACTCAAGATCTCTTGTAAAAGGCATATAACCAACATACGATTCGATATTTGATTAACGAAAACGAAGACGCTATATTACATATATAAATTTGGCATCTAACCAACATACGATTCGATATTTGATTAACGAAACTAGACGCTATATTACATATATAAATTTTACTCAGGCCAAGGCTAAAACCCAAGCACCTTGGTCAAGTCGATTTTTTGATGGACCACCTATTTGCATCCATCTTTAAAATGGATGTTTTATACCTTGGAAACGTATATTTTAGAAATACGGTTCAGCTCGCATAAAACAATTTTCCTTATAAAAATACCCTTAATAAATTAGACAATCTCACTCAAGTAAGTGTTACAGAAGGTAATAGGCAAAATCACCACACCTACTATATGTAGGTTTAAGATTAGATCAATAAAATAAGAAAGCCCAACTAGATTAGAACTCATGGTTATATCTCTTAGTTTTTGAGATCTATATGATATCTATAGAAAGTTTCCTATGTGGTATGGATTATACATGAAATAAGGGGGTTTGAGATCTACGTGATATCTATAGAAAGTTTCCTATGTGGTATGGATTATACATGAAATATGGGAAGAAAGATCTCATTCTATAAGGAGAATGGAGATTTTTTTTTTTTGGTAAGTTAAAAGTGGTATGTCAGTGGGGATTTTGGGCCCCTACCCTTTAGTGAGAGTAGAGTCAGAGACTTCAAGGAGAATGGACATGCGTATGTATCGATGTCTAAAGAGGTTTCTAAGATCATTATAGAGCGTCTACATTTAATTATAGCATATTTTTTAAAGCTCTATATTTTTATAAAGGATGTATTTAGAATTCAGTAACTTACTGGAAAAGTAAATATTTTTTTTGCAAGGAAAACTTTTACCCAAATGACAACTTCTCTCTTTTTTTGTAACTTTTCAACAAAATTATTAAAATACCCTTAATAATTAGACAATCTCACTCAAGCGAGTGTTTGAGAAGGTGATAGTCAAAATCATGACTTATTAAAAATCCTTTCATGAGGAAGGTTAAGATTAGCTAAATAAAATAGAAGGTCAAACTTGATTAGGACTATTAGTTATAGGAAAGCTTTCTATGTTCCCCCTACAATATAGAAGTTCTATCCTCTCCATTAACCAACTGTCCATTTTTTAATGGAGGGGCCTCAATTACAATGTCACGTCCCTATATTATTATTTTTTTAATTATTTTTTCTATACATTATTTTGACACCAAATTTTGGATGTCCATTCTTCTATTAAACTTGCACTAACGAAAAATATAAAAAAATATTTTCAATAAAATAAAATGACCAAAATACCTCTGAAATTTTTAAGGGGTATTTTCGTCATTATTTTTATCGAAAAAATATTTTTAATATTTTTTATAGGTGCGCCCTAATGAGAAGATGGCACGTACCAAATTTTGTATTTAGAAATTTTGTATTAAAAAAACTAAAAATAAAATACTTTGAGACATCGGATCTAAGAAATGATGAGTGCTCTCTTAATAAAAAATGGACTTCCAAACTTAAATAGGGAATAAGAGAAGAATTAGTATGCCCCATTTGGATCACGTTGTGGGAAAGGTAGACTTCCATCCCGAGAGAGGCAAAAGTCTCATGCACAGAGAAGAGAGAAGTGAGCTTCTAATGAGAGAGAGTGCATTTACACCTCGTGGGGAGAGATAGGCTTGTTTCTGATAAAGAAGCATTCCTCGTGGAGATTTTGGGTGGTTCTTTTATGAAGTGAAATTTGGTATCTCATTTATCTCGCATTTCTATTTAGTGTGTTTAGTAGTAATTGCCAGAATTAAAAGAAGAGAGATGTTTCAAGGACAGTTTGATTGGGTATTGTTGATAGTAAGATACATTTTGTGTCCCAAAATCTGTGATGCGTTTATCAGTATAGTGGATTTCAGTTTGTCACATCCATAAATATAACCCCATAAAGCTAAATCACATAATCATTATCTTCTTGTGGTGAGTGTGTTATACTTTATTTCTCATAATATAGTTTGTACATAATATAGTTTGTACTTTAGCTGATTTTATTTCTAGCCAGTTAAGTGTATGATCCTAGTGGAGTCAAATTTTCAAGCTTCATATTTCCATATCTAAAAAGGTTTTTAAAACCTAATGGTTAGCACTGTATTCGATTGTTGTTAAATGCTTTCATAGTTGACTATTTCCATCGCTAAGTGTTTTCATCATTAACTATTTTCACCACTATTAATGATTTCATCCTGGATAAGAGTTGAGCTCTTTGTTTTTCTTTTTTCTTAACAATATCATAAAATTTCATTATTTAAGAAAACATCACAATAATCTCAAACAAGAAGGAGCTCATTTAAAATAATTGATTCAAACAAGGAAACCCCATGCTTCGCAAGCCTATCAGCTATATCATTTGTCTCCCGATCAACATGACTGATGAAACCACAAGACCGTGGCACAAATCAACTATCTCAGCCCATACCTTGTAGAATCTCCAAGGTGGCTTTCCCGATTTGTTGTACCAATTTATCACATTTTGAGAGTCACCTTCCACCATAATTGCAAATCCCTCAAAATTACCTTTGATGCATCTCAAACCTTGTAACACACTTTGGAATTCTACTTCATTTGAGGTTGCAATCTCACACGGTCCTGCATAAAAAGGAGTAACATTTCAATTGGAATCATCCTCTATAACCAGTCGTACCAGGATTACGGAAAGAACTTCTATCGAAATTTAGTTCAAACACCCCCCCTCCCCCGCAACGGTGGTAACCACCTGCCTTTTGGTTTTAACTTCCATGATTGGTTTGTGACCACATTTTTCAAGTTCATCCACACGTCCACCTTTGAGATACCAAACCCTTCCTTTGAAACTAAAAACTAACTCCAAACTCTATATAAAATACTCTCCTTAATATCCGAGAATTCACAACTTTTTTCTTCAAAGCTTTTGCTATTTATTTTGCTCCATACTTCCCACAAATTGCTGCTTGGAAAATCACCATAAAGTGCACCCAAATTTTGGTAGACCCGACACATCCATTTGAAACAATAATCTCCATACCTTATTGGTATCACTATATAAATACCCAATTTGTCGTAAGCCCAATCCCAAATTGCACATGTAAAGGGGCAGTGTAAAAACATACACTCATAAGTCTCCTCATCCACTTTACAAAGCAGACAAACATTCACAATGATCTGCCCCCTCCTTGTAAATTATCCAATATTAAAGATTTCCCATGTAGAAACACCCATAGAAAAGCATGAATTTTTATGTGGTATGGAAATTTTGAACACCCCATTCAGAGTATGAATCAAATCTCTATGCAAGTCAATGTATAGCAACCTATATGTAGATCTCACCGAAAAAACCCATCATTCTCTATGTCTCACACTACCATATCCTCTAACTCCCTCGCAATATATAAACTATTCAAATCTTGTAATAGTGATTCAAATTCCTCCGCTACTCTATCCGGCATTCTATAAATAAAAGGCAAATGCCACACTTGGCTGTTATGCACCACATAACAACTATCTGATACCTTTGCTGCATGATCCACCATTCTTGAAAACACGTGCGGAAAAGCCAACTTCAAAGTACAGTTACCATGCCATAAAGAGATATTCTCACTACTTCCCACCACCCATCTCACATTCTGAGTCATTATTGTAGAAACGAAACGCAATCTACGAAACAAGAAATAAGAAAAAAACAAAACAAAAAAAAAAAGACAACCAACCACAACACAAAGATATACGTGGTTCGGCAATGTGCCTACTTCTATGGGGAGATGAGAGCTTATTTGCTGACAATGGAAAATAGGGTTACAATGGCTTTCTTCCTCACGCCTCTCTCTGCTTTCGTATTGCAAAGAAATCTCCGTTTTTCTTAACCCTAAAAGAACCCTCATCACAATAATATATATAGTCCTAGACAGATGGTACAAATTACTAAAATACCCATGTACAAATATATATAGTACCTCTGCTTTTCGGACTTTTAACGGCCCTCCGGGGTCATCCCTTTGACTCCACCTAGATAGATCTATATCATCAGGATACAAGACAGTAATCCCCAACAATCTCCACCTTGGCTTGAATTCTTTCAAGCCACCCTGAACATAACCTGAATATGTCTTCATCCATGTACCTCCATAAAGGTACGCGACAGCACCCCCACCTGTCATGGGGGGCTTCCCTCACTCTCAACAATGAGTGACATTAAGTAAGTCCAAACAAAGCTTAAACTTCTTCGTAGTGACTGGCTTTGTAAGTATATCTGCAGAGTTGTCATTCGTATGAATTTTCTTTAAGTGAATTATTCCTTCTAATAGAAGCTCCTTGATCTTGTGAAACCTCACATCAATGTGCTTTCTCCTTGCTTGAAATACTTGATTCTTTGCAAGATTTATACCACTCTGACTATCACAATGCAGCACACTGCCTTCTTGCTCTAACCCCAACTCACGAACCAAATCATTCAACCAGATCGCCTCCTTTGCAGCCTCAACTATTGCCAGGTACTATGCCTCTGTCATAGATAAGGCAACCATGGATTGAAGCATTGCCTTTCATGAAATAAGTCCACCCGCTAGTGTGAATACATACCCTGTAGTACACCTCTGCTTATCTAAATCACCAGCATATTCAGAATCGACATATCCCACAAGTTCTGTAGAGCTTCTCTTCCTCCTGAACATAATTTTGAGATCTGATATCCCGCTCAGATATCTGAAAATCCACTTAATTGCATTCTAATGTTCCCTGACATGATTACTCATGTATCGACTAACAACGCTAACAACCTGACATAAATCCGGCCTGCTACATGAGGCTTCTGACTGCGCTAGCATATGGCACCAGAGACATTTGCTCTATCTCATCATTTGTAGTGGGACACTACTATTCAGATAATTTGAAATGACTCGCCAATGGAGTGCTAAATGACCTGACGTTTTCCATATTGAAATGCTCCAGCACCTTTTCAACATACATTTCTGAGTTACCCAAAGTTTGCCTGCACTTCTATGTGTATGAATATCCATAACAAGGATCCTATTAGCAGCCCCTAGATCCTTCATATCAAACTCAAAACTTAACATAGACTTAAGAGAGGTTATGTCATATGCATTATTAGCAGCGATGAGCATGTCATCAATATAAAGCATCAAGAGAATAAATGAATTATCATCAAGAACTTTAAAATAAACACAACATTCACACTCACTTATTGAATAGTCAATCCACACCATGAAAGAGCCGAAGCTCTTATAACACTGCCTCGAAGATTACTTAAGACCATAAAGCAATCTCTTGAGCAAGCAAACTTGATCTCCTTTTTCATGCACCTTGAAGCCTTCAGGTTGCTCCATAAATATTTGTTCATCCAGATCACCATGAAAAAATGTTTTATTCACATCAAGCTGTTCTAGCTCCAAATTAAATATGCTTACTAAAGCAAGTAATACCCTTATTGAAGTGTACTTGAAGAATATTTCATTGTAGACCACTCCCTTCTTCTGAGTGTAGCCATTTGCTACGAGTCTAGCCTTGAATATCTCACATTCTTTTTCTGTTGCTGCCACTTTCTTCCAAAAGGTCCACTTGCACCCAATCACTTTCCTTCCCTTGGGCCTCTTAACAAGCTCCCAAGTCTTGTTCTTTTGCAGCGACTCCATCTCCTCCATCATAGCTGTTATTCATTTATCACTTTGTGCATCACTTAGAGCATTTTTTAAAGAAGAGATTTCCCCAATATCAACTGTTAGAGCAAAAGTTACCATGTCATCAAAGCCATATCTTACAAGGGCTTTGTGAACATGCTTTTTTCTACCTTTTGCAAGATTGTAGGATTCATCATATGGTTGCTGCTATTATGGTATGCTACTAAATGATTCTTTCTTTTCTAGTATTTCATACTCTTTTAGCTCCACCTAGACTATCGATCTTTCTTCATCACTTTCATCTAGTTGCACTCTGTCATCGTGTATGTTAATTGACTTCACTAGGTTATATTCATCAAACACAACATCCCTGCTAAGTACAACCTTATGTGAAGTAGGATTCTAAAGCTGGAATCCATTCACTCCCTTCTCAAACCGAGAAAGATACATTACGTAGACTTAGAGTCTAATTTGGAATGTTGCCCACTCTATACATGGACATAGGTTGGACATCTGAAGATCCTCAGTGTACAATAATCTATCAGCTTTTCTGTCCACAGTTCCTCTGAAATTTTACAATCAATTGCTGTAGATGGTGAACTATTAATGATGAAACAGGTCATGTTAACTGTTTTTACCCAGAAACTTTTCTTCAAATCTACATTCAATCTCATACTGCGAGCTCTTTTTAGAAGAGTCATGTTCATCCTCTCAGCCACACCATTTTGCTGAGGAGTTTCTAGTGTGGTAAAATGATGTACAATCCCTTATTCTTTAAAAAATTATTTAAATTCTCTAGACTTGTACTCCCCTCCATTATCTGATCTCAAGCATTTAATTTTCTTTCATGTCTTCCTTTCTATCTTTGTTTTTCATTGGTTAAACTTCGTGAATGCTTCACTTTTGTGTTTCAAGAGGTAGACCCAGACCTTTATTGAGTAATCGTCAATGAAGGTAATGAAGTATTCTGCCCCACCTTTGGATTTGATTAGCGGAGGCCACCATACATCAATGTGTACATAGTCTAGTATATCCTTGCTCCTATGATTTGCAGTTTTGAATCTAATCTTGCACTGTTTACCAAAAACACAGTACTTACAGAAATCTAGTTTACAGGCTCTGACAACCTTCAGTAATTTCCTTTTATAAAGTTTCATCATACCCCGTTCACTCGTATGCCTTAAATGCATACGCCACAATTTTATGTCATCTGTGCTGGACTTTACATTTGCGATTACAGAAGCTCCACCTGTAATTGTATTACCTATCAACCTCTATAGTTCCCAATCATCTGACATTTCATGACAATCATAAATCTCGTACTAACTGTGAGGACTCCACTTGTTGTTGATTACTTACAACCATTCGAATCAAAGGCCCACAAAGATATTAAGTTTTCTTTAATTGTGGGACATGCCTCACTTCTGATAAGATTGGTATTATCCCATCAAACATTTTGATTTTGATAGTTCATATTCCAATAGTCTTGCATACCGCATCATTCCCCATTAGAACAGACCCACCACTATATGATTTGTAGGTTTCGAATCAGTTTATATTTGGACAAATATGAAAAGAACATTCAGAGTCTAAAATCCAAGAATCAGTAAATTGATTCTTACGTGAAGATATAGAGAGAAACAAACAAGCCCTTCTGGCTTCTAACGGCCCTCCGGAGTCGTCCCTTTGACTCCACCTTAACAAATCTATTTCTTCATAATACAAATGCAACAATCCTCAACAACTATCTCTCTCACGTATAAAATACGTTTCTACAAATCTAAGGCCTAAGATCCTCTACTAAAAACAAGGACATTATAGAATTTCTAGAAACCACATACTTCTTTCACTACATAATGCCAAAGATGATCCTCACAATGAATAATTCTCTACCACCATTTGGCCAAAAGAGCATGATTGATCAATTTTAGTTTCTTTATCCCCAGCCCTCCCTCCACTTTAAGTGCACAAACACTTTTCCAACTCACCAATTGATATTTATTTATGATATCCACATTCCCCCATAAAAAAATTCCTCATCAATTTTTCAATTTTTTTACACATCGATGCAGGCATCACTAGCAAAGACATGAAGTAAATCGAAAGATTTGCTCCACATGATCTGACCAAAGTGATCCCCCCCCCAAAGATAACACTTTACTATTCCAAAGATCGAGTTTTACATAAATTCTCTTTAAAACTGGATCCCAAAATGTTCCTGTTGGTTTACAATCTAAGATGGGCATGCCAAGATAGGTTATAGAGAAAGTATCAACCTTGAATCCAACCACTGGAGCCAAAACTTCAGCAACACCTACCAACGAGAGATATCATTTTAAAATTTACCTTCAAACACATGACTTCAGCACAACATACAAGAAATTTGGATATAGGTTATTTCTTCTACATTGGCCCCACAAAAAATCAAAGTGTCATATGTGTAATGCAAATAAGATATGCCCTCCCATTTTGAGATACTTTGAACCGATTAAATCGACTTAGACTTTGTTCTTTAAAAATCAGTTGATTGAATGCCTTCGCTACTAACGTAAAAAAAAAAGAGGATAAATGATCACCTTCTTTCAAACATCTTGTCGCTGCAAAAAAAGCTTTTGGTGAACCATTAACTAAAATGGAGAAATGAGCAGAAGATAGACAGCCCCAAATCCACCTTTGGCAGAGAGTTGAACTTAATCTTAACTGTAGATAACTTTGGAGCCTTGACATTAATCCTTTGAGCTATGACACTCAATTCAATTCCGTTGATTGCTTTATACAGCGTTTTAGTTTTAAGTTCATTGCATTGGCTCCAAAGCTAAGAAAATCCAAATTCTAGTTTTCTGCAACCCAAATGCAATATAAAATGGACGTGATTAGCATGCGGTCAAAGCCCGCATATGTACAAATGCGGGCTTGGCAATAAATATATTTTTTAAATATAATTTGATTTTAATTTTTAGAGAATATATAATCTTTAACATGGAGATCATTGATATTATTAATAAATAAATAAATTTTGAAAAATAGAAATAATAAGTATATTAAAAAAACATTTCAATTGTTAGTTATAATTATTTTTGGATGGACTACCTATTTGCATTCATCTTTAAGATGGGTCCTTTATACATGCATATTATACAAATGTGGTCCGGGCGGGCCCGTGAAACAATTGTTCATATAAAATACTACAATTATATCATTAATTTGTGGATGGGGTTTCTATATGCCACCCGACTCATACTGAATAAAGGCAGGCCCCCACTTAAACTTATTTTAAAAATAAATTTTTGATCTAAAATTTTAGGGATTCATGATCTAGGTTAAGATGATCATGAATATGAAAAAATAAATTTTTTTCTATTTAAAATATATTTTTAAAAAAAAATAAAAAATCTATACCGTCTAAATTCAGTTGCACCCGCTTACACATAAATAACTTTTCCTTTAATTTATTGAATTTGTTAGATCACATGAATCAATTAAATTGGTTGAGGCCATGTGCAAACTGACAACAATAAGGGAGTCACAAAGGGAAATACCAAACGCTCATCTCACATGGCAAGCCTCCGTCATCGACCAAACTTAGCACATGATAAGGGCTTCGTTTTCTCCATTAACGAATGAGGCTGCCAAAGGTAATGTGCGGCTCACAAGATAAGGCTTTTGTTAGGTGTAGTTACGATAAGGCGTGTTCTTTACGTAATGGATGTAGTTTCTAAAAGGCCTAGCCTTTATGAAAACACTGAAAAGCTTCACCTCGAATCTTTGTCTTGAAAGCATTTTGGGTATCTTTTGTCCTTGCGAGAGAGAATACGAATAGGTTCCACCATTGCTTGGAAAATCGACTCACGCTTTGGACTCAACCTTATCTTGAGCTGATTTATTTGGGCGAGTATGAGTGGATACCGAGTAATGCACAATATAATAAAAAAAAACCCTAAAAAATAAAAAAAAATTAAAATATTAATATAAAATAAATTGGAAATGAAATTAAATAAAACAACACAGGAAGTCTATATGGGTTGGAAAATATATAAAAAATGTATTATTAAAAATATTCAAATTGCATATAAAATATTTATCCCTTGATTCACAATTTATTTAATGGAAAAATTTTACATAATACAAGGCTTTAAACAATCAAATTAGGGCACACATCAATGATTTTATTATAAGAGGTTGTTTTGATCCTCAAATATCTTCAAATCGATCATCTCGACCTCAAGATGCATGGACAAGAGAAAAAAATTGATTTCAAATTTTGAAAATAATGCATCTTGTAATACATTTTTTTACCATAATTTTCAAGATTTTTCAAGTTTCTATATATTTGCTCAATCTACATTATTTTTGAAGCTTTAAATTTTTATAATTAGAGATGAATATATATTTTAAGGCTATAACAAAGATTTCCAGTATTGAAACCATATTATTCGACACTATTTGAAGATGCGCTTTACTTTGATTGTTTAGAGCCTCGGCCCTGTACAAACAACACGCATTCTAATTTTATACATTAAGCAAAGGACGAAGTCCGAGTAGCTCGATCAAGTTTGTGAAGACTGGGTTAAGACTAATCAAACATAAATACAAGCTAACATTTTGAAAAAAAAAAGAATTATCAAAATATATTTCAATAATTGAATGATTTACCTGATTTTAACTATTCCAACACATAGTCATGCGTATTTTGATATGTGTTTTGAAATTGAATGAAAAGATCGAAATAAAATGTTAAATAATTGATGTTTCATTTCTAATTTGATAGAGTTCCGGTAAAGGCAGTTTCGCGTGTGAACAGTAGCAGAGGTGGAGTTCCTTGAAGATGAAAAGAGACCGGCAGGGGGGGCCACATCTTGTTGGGAAATAGACGCACCCAACCAACACTACGGGGTTGGATTTTTGTGACACAAGAAAAACAAGATGGATAGGATTTTAGTGCCACAAGATGAAGTAGAAACTTCGCCTGTTGAACGCGTTTTGGTGATTTGACACTTTAAATGCCAACGAAAAACGTTTCGTGTTTCTCCCCTTTGGCCGACAGAAAACAAGTGCAAGTGGGTTTACGTGCAAGGAATCATTGACGTCCTCCTACTTAGTTAGCTTTTGTCTTTTTTTCTTTTTCTTTTTTTTTAAAAAAATATTATTATTAATTTATTATTATTATTTTTTATTTATTTATTATTATTATTATTATTATCAGAATCAGTTGACTCCGACCTACTACTGGCCCATGTCCCAGCCGAACACTCACTTGAGACCGAATAACTTGGCTCGAGTAGTACTTGAAAATTATTAAAAAAATAAAAATAGGAACAATATATTCAAAGTAAAGTTTTAACAAAATATTAGTAATTATATGGTATTCTCGCTTTAGATGGTATTCTCCCGTAATTTTTGAAAATATTAATAATTTTTTAAAATTAGAGGGCATTCTCCTCTTCAAATTGCTTAAGAAAGGAAATTTTGTCATCGGCAAATATCAATTGCACCGTTTACCCGTGGTACAAATTATCACAATACCACTTGCCATCAGACGTACCGCCAAAATTTAAGAAAATTATCAAATTTGGGTACAAATCTCCCTGTCACTATACCTATTTTTTTTAAAAAAAAAATTGAAATTTGAAAATAAAACAAATTTTCTTTTGTTTGAATGGGCCGAAAATAATGTTTGAATGGGCCGAAAACACCAATTCAAACTTGTGAAGCACATGCCTCAGAGCCAGCGCTACCAGGACTGGGTCAATGTTCGAAACCTGCAAAAGGATTGTTTCACTTAAAACCGGTTTGAACTATTTAAACCTTTATTATGTACAAACGTAATTAAAAATTTAGTAGATTTCAAAATATTAATAAACTATATTATAAAAGTTAGTTAAAAGTAGGAGATTTTTCAAAAATTGTTCTAAAAAATCTGACCTATTGCAAAAAATTAAATATTGGATTTTAGAATTTACTAAACTACTATTAACTAAAGTTGTCGTTGGCTGCCATTATAAATTCCCATTAAAGCGAGAGAGAAAGCAATATCTGTTGATTTCGCATATTTTTTAGATTTTTGGGATAAAGATTTTGTAAAATGAAAATATCATATGCAATTAAAATGGAGAGGATAATTAAAAAAAAAAAAGGTAAAAATATCAGGCCAAAAAATGGAAAGAAAGGTAGGACAAAAAAAAAGCAGGGTCACAACTTGTAATCAAACCGATTAATCGAGTCAACCACCGATTTTGACCGTTTCTCAACTAATACAGGTTAATCGAGTCGCCGGAAAAGTCAGGCGACTCCAGCGTAAAGCAGTCATTTGCTGTGGGTGTCTTTTTGTCTCTCGAAAACTCCTTGGTCATTTTCCGGCCAATTTCTACGAAGGGTAAATCTCGTAATTTGGGGTAAATACAATTCCGTACATAAATTTTTGTTAAAATGTATCAAGTGAAAATGGAAGTCTAAACTTTAACTATAGCTTAGATAGTTACTATTATTGGATAGATATAAATATATCGTATAACCATCTAAGATAAATATTACGACCGTACCAAACGTAATTTCGCTTCCAAACGGAATTTCGCTTCCACGGTTGATTTACTTGGCCAAAAGGCTCTCTCTCTCTCTCTCTCTTGTATATATTAATAAACTGATTTTTCTTTCCTCCTTTTTTTAATGTTTTTCTCCCAAAAGTAAGTTGTTGTTAAATTGGGTACGGCGAGTACTGGTTGGTTAGAGAAAGGTCGTGATGCGGAGGTTCCTTCCACGAAACATCTCTCTACAATACTCTCCACCTTCTCTCACATGTGATCTTATTAATGTCCCTTGCTTACGCCCTTCACCATCTCCACATTTCTACTTCAGTTACGGGCCCAAGAAGGAAGTGCCTCTACGATGATGATAGCGACGTTACGAAATGGACCGTGAAATATCGAAAAAGTGTTTTTACGAGGATGCAATTTTGTAACGTAGAACTACATGTGCATCTCAAAAACCGTATCGAAGTTTTAATGTTAAAAAACCCTTTTGATTCATCATCACGACCTCGATACATGTTCATGAAAAATAAAAAGATTTTAAGTTTAATAAATAGTATATTTTACAATATATTATCTACTCTGTTCATTTTTAAGATTTTCATATGTTTTTAGGTCTACTTGATTTTAACTATTTTTTAAATTTAAAATTTTATAATTAGATATAAAAATAAATTTTTAGATAATTCTAAAAACATTTTACATCAAAATTACATACGATGATAAAATTTGAAGGTGCACCTTACCTCTGCACTAAGTGCACCCTTAAAAAAATATTCCTGCACTAGCGATAACCATGTGTTCGTGTTTTCAGCACCAAATGCACACAAAATGCACAACTAACTCTCTCTCTCTCTCTCTCTCTCTCTCCCTCCCTCCCTCCCAATGGATAATGGTTATAGAAGCACCTCGGCTTCACTTTCTTCCATATACACCTCGTCTACCCCCTCAAATTCCATAATGTACGACTGCTTTTGAAGAAATTTTTTTATTCTTTCTTGTGGTGGGGGGAGTTGAATGCCTACAGGGCATGATTGATTGAAAATTAGGGTCTTTGGGGAATCTGCAAAGCCATAGGTCCACCGAACCTGATTTCCAAGGGTCATTTGGGCTTCAAATCCATCAAATTGATGTTCCACAAAACAAAAATTGGATCAGTCGATCTTTGAACTCCGAAGAATTATTCATATGATCATCCTGAGAGTCTAAGATGGGTTATTTTTAACAAAAACCCTATTCTAATTTATTACTTTCTCATTTGTTAAGAGCGTTTTTTTAGTAAAAATGGCATGGGGCCTTGGCAGTAGTACTGTTGAGTCTCATGATGAGATCTTCAACTTGATTCTCACTGAAAAGTAGGGGCCCAAATCCCCAATGACATGCCACTTTTAAAAAAAAAGAGTAGAATATTACGTTTTAGGTTCAATTCCTACCGACGGTAAAGGCCCTCTCCCCACTGACTCATTTTAAAAAAAGTGCTTATTTTAAAACTTGCGTAAGTTCAAAGATTGGAGACTCAAGAAGATAATCCTCCCTACAGGTTTCACTTTCACATTTCTAAGCGACATTCTCATGGTCAAGGATTTGAAGATGGCAAAAGTATTTAAATCTTGAAAGGACACAACAACATTTGAGGAATTCTATTTTAGATTTGTGTTCAAATAATGACACATCTTCAACCAACAAATTTCAAAATCAACGGTCATTGATGATTGTGACCTCGTGTATCTAAAATAAATTATCCCATGGTATACATTTCCATCTTAAAAACATACCATTGGATCAAGATTAGGTAGGGAAATCCAAGGTAACCTAATATTTATATATGACACGCATGTGAATTTTTTTTTTTAACCACGGTCTCACTCCCCATTAGGAACTATTCTGTTTTGCATTTTCATTAAGATATACTAACCACCCAGAAATGTTTAAGCCAGTAGGGATTTAAAAAATAAAAGCAAAAAATTTTTAAAATCTAAAATAACATTAAATATCCATCTGACTTCATTTAGCAACTCTAACCAGTGTTTAAAAAAACGCCGAGTCGAACCGGACTCGCCCCGGTTCGACTCGGGAATCGCCATGGACGGATCGAATCGGTGAAAAAAACGGGAATCGTCCGGTTCTAGAGAGAATCGGACGATTTTGCACAGTGACTCACTGATTTCACTATACGGAATCGGCGATTCCGTACAGTGAATCGGCGAGTCCCGTACAGATTTTTTTTTTTTTTTTATTTGTAATTCATGATAGATTTTTTGTAATACTTGATCGATTTTTTTGTAATCCATGATCGAATTTTTTTTTTTTGTTTTGTAATCCATGATCGAATTTTTTGTTTTTTTTTTTTGTAACCCATGATAGAATTTTTTGTAATCCATGATCGATTTTTGTAATCCATGATCGAAATGTTTGTTTTTTTTTCTTGTAATCCATGATTGAATTTTATTGTTTTTTTTTTTTTTTTTTGTAACCCATGATAGAATTTGCTGTAATCCATGATCGAATGTTTTATAATCCATGATCGAAATGTTTGTTTTCTTTTTTGTAATCCATGATCGAAATGTTTGTTTTTTTTTGTAATCCATGATCGAATTTTTTGTAACCCATGATAGAGGTTTTTTATAATCCATGATTGAATTTTTTGTAATCCATGATCGAATTGTTTTTTCTTTTTTGTAATCCACGATCAAAGTTTTTGTTTTTTTTTTTGTTTTTTTTGTAATCCATGATCGAATTTTATGTAATCCATGATCGAATTTTATGTAATCCATGATCGAATTTTTTGTAATCCATGACAGAATTTTTTGTAATCCATGATCGAATTTTTTGTAATCCATGATC
>NW_006498507.1:1785482-1795799 GCF_000471905.2 Amborella trichopoda | reverse complement strand
GGTGAGCATGAATGATGGATAAGCTTTGGGGATTTTGGATTTGGAACACAACAAAACACTAACACTCAGGGATTTGAGAATAGTCAGACGCCTGCTAATATCGATGATTCGTTTTTAGATCGAATCAATGAATTGTTAAACGAATTCAATCAATGGCACCAGCCTGACCAAAAAGAACAATAACGTCGTCTATCATTTTATTTTTAGATCATATGTTACTAATTTTATGCTTTATTGTAGTCCATGTATGTTGATATACTTATTCCATGATAATTCTATGTTTATCCTTTTGTGTGATGTAAATTAAATGCTGAATGGCGGTTCATGTAGGGAAAGAACATATCAATATTCGCATATTCAATCAAAAACATGAAAATTCTTAATAAAGTACGCTCATTTCTTATTGAATTCTTAAAAAATAATATTTATAATAATTTTTAATAATTTTTTTGAAATTTTTTTAAGTTTTATTCTGACCGATTCACCCGATTTTCGATCCGAATCGTCAATCCGGATCGATTTTTTGGGTGCCCGATCCGGGTCACCGATACGTTTTTTAAACCATTGACTCTAACTAATTATAACTAGTTGGGCAAAAACTCGAAACACGTGAACATTAGACCAAACTAGCCGAGATGAATTAGCCCTAGAATCCTACCATCCCATGGAGATAACCATGAAAACTTTAATTCGCAATTAAGTGGCGTACTTCTCTTTCCCGTCAACTTAGTCCTACAATCCTATCGTCCCATGGTGAAAACTTTGAAAACTTTTGCTATGAATTGGCGTACTTCTCTTTCCCATGAACGTTGTCAAGATAGGATCAGCTACCTAATTTATGGAACAATCAAAACCAATGTTATTCCTAGTTCAATTTGTTTATCAGATTTTTTTAAGGAAAATAGTTTGATAGGGATGCAGCCTCACCTCATATCTCATCATAAGTTGTAGTTCAACATTGGAAAATGTTTATATAGATCATCTTGGCTTGAACTTTATGATCCTTATCAAACATTATGATTTCAAGCTTTAAAAATAATGTATATGATAACAAATTATTTATACGATTCATTTCACCTTAAAAATAAATGTGTTTATAGATTTTGTAATAAGTATACATTTTTTTACTTTCAAATTTTATTGTTAGTATTGAAAATTGATTTTAGAACCAGAGTACGAGATTTCCGTTGCCAAAAATAATTTCCATTGCCAAAAGTAATTTCTGGACAAGGATTTGAGTTGAAGCTTTATATTGTTTTCATAAAGCATAAGCTTTATATAAACTCCATCCAATATTAAAAAAAAAGAAATGATCCTATAAGATCCTCTTCTACCTATACGTATAGAACCCCTAATAATCACCATTAAATTCGACACAAATCTTTAAAAAAATTAACTTCAAACCCATGTGAACTTTTTTTCAAAGATCCGTGCCAAAATTAATGGTAACTCTTTGAGATCCTACACACATAAATAAAAAAGGATCCTAAAAAATCATTATTAGTATTAAAATAATATTAATAAAAATTTAAAAGACTTACATTTTTTTTTTAAAAAAAAATATCTTACTTTGTTTGACTCATTAAAACCGATGAACACTAACTTTGATCGATTTGCAAAAACAAGTTTTTATATCTTTGTTAAAATAAATTTTTACTCTAAAACAAACCAGCCAAACCAAGACATCAATAATCCACCAAGCCAATTTAGCAGATCAAACTTATATAACTCAAACCGACCATCAAACTTGTAACTCACACTGTTCCGAAAGAAGTCCATTATTAGAAAAACAACTTGCCTGCAACCCAAGTACCCTATACCTAAGGCGCCAAAACACACCCTAGAAACATGAAATGACTAGGTTAATTTTATCACACAAATTTAATGTCCACACAATGATGGTCCAACCCTAATTCATTTAATGAAAAAGAGTCGCGCGTTTTTGGACATCTTCAAAACATGTAACGAAAAAAATTCCAAAAAGAGTTTCATAGAATAATTAATTCATCTAATATATCGGAAAACGCGTACCGCATAATACCGACAAATCTTAAGAAACATTATACAAAGAGTATGTCAACTAAGAACCACAAAACGTGAAATTCACTTCGATACAGACATATCATGAGATATAAAATATATTAATAGGGTAATGGGGAATAATAAGGCATTGGTGGGTCATGTTAGCAGGAGACGTTCCATGTTTCTTTTATTTGTTTCTTCTTCTATATTATTATCTGTCATGCTTGAGCAGCCTCCATTAAATTCTTCTCACTTGACTCTGACGCCCTCGCGTAAGGCCCCAAAGTTACCATCCTGTAAAAATGCATCCAACAACAAATTTTACCAGTACGTCTTAATAACTCAAAAAATTTAAACCATATCAACCTCCTCATCCAAATTAGGTGGGTTTCCACTTTTGGCCAAAAAAGTAAAAAAAAAAATTTCCAGATCTTCATGAATTGTTTAAATAAAATGGATCTCAATTTTAGTCTCACAGTTTTTTAAATCACGATCGGACTGATCCGTCATCCAAACAGCCGCATCCAAACAGCCGTATCGATTGTTGGTTTGAGCGATCCAGATCAAGTTAGGATAGATCTGAATCGGTGATCCAAAAATATTAAATAAATAAATAAAATAAAATAAAACTAGGCATTTATATGATAGAAATTTAGAAGAAATACAAGCTAAGCTAGAAAAAAAAAAAGAAAGATAAAATATATCCTTTTTTTAATCTGGGGAGGGGGGTTGGGGGGTTTGCGTCAAGGAGGAACCAGGCTGGCTTGTAAACGGTTTGGTCCCAACCCTTTCCCGTCCAGTTCAGCAATCTCGATACGATATCTCCATATTTTAAAACACTGCTTCTGCCATTATCATTTAGCTTTTCTCTATTTATTTTCTTAATGGAATGCTCCTAACTTGTGCTTGTAATTGTTTATTCTTCTCGTCATATATTTTGGGTATTTTTTGTTTTTATTTGCTTCCCAACGGGTATTATCATCTTCTTCTTCCCAACTATTTACGGTCCCCCAGCACAAATTACGGTCACTTATTTTGCTCCATTAAGATGGGTATCATCATAAATCAAAATCCAATTCAGGTTTTCAAAAAACGGAATCCACATGTTTCTCTTTTGAGAACAAACCCAGAAAATTCCATGAAAACTTGGAAAAAAAAAAAAAAATTTAAAGAGAAACTTAGCATCGCTTAACAAAAAGCTTGTACTCCATGGAAAAATATGGTAAGAACACATTTTGGCTATCTTTTACAGATAATAAGAACGGAAATCCACCTAAACTTGGGATAAAACCAATGTTTTAAAACGGGTATAGGTTCCGGAACATGGTGGTTTCTCTTAACCAATTGAGCTACATTCCTTTCTCAAACCTATTTAACTCATTATTTTTTGGGTACGTCTTAAACTCATTATTTTATTCACATGTAAGCTCTTATAAGAGAATTGACGAGAAATAGCATAAAACAGAAAAAAAAAAAAAGAAAATATCATGGCTACCGAAGTCCGAAAAATCACAACCGGCCAAAAGATATTACCTCTCCTTGCGCTTCTCCAGAAACCTCTGCAACGACTTCTTTCTCGCAATAGGTAAATCTGCACAACAACACAAACACGAACTTCGGTGTAAGAGAGAGAGAATCACAGTTTCCATTTATCGAAAAAGAAAAATACACAAAAAGGAACGAGAAGCCGCTAGAGAGAAAGTAGAAACACAGTTTCCATTATCGAGACACAAAAAAACAAACAAGAAGCCGTTGCCATTTATGGAGAAATAAAAGAAACAAAAACAAAGAGAGCGGAGAATAAATGGGTTAAAAACAAGCTTCATCCTTGCAGGGTCCAGTTCAGGAAAAAATGGAGAACAAAGGAAATGAATAGAAGGTATAAAAAAAAAGAGAGCTTCGATTTCAGATAGAAGCTCATTAAAAATTAAAAAACTAAAACAAAATGCGGAGAGAGAGAGAGAGAGCGAGAGAGAGAGAGAGAGAGAGATTTTTACCTCCGCCAAGGTTCTCCAGGAGCTGTTGTTCATCAGTGCGACTCACAGGGAAGACGGACCGCCCAGATTGCATAGAAAATGCCACGTGTCCGAATCCCGTGGGGTTACCGTTCTCTGCAAGCTTCATAATCTTCTCCGCCTGAAAAACAAATACATACGTATTTTTAGCAGGAAAAAAAATAAATAAATAAATCTTAAAAAACTAAAAAAAAAAACCCATAGTTCATTATTCAGTAATGCGACCCGTAGTACCACATATTGGTGAAAGCTTGGTTTTACAAAAAAAAAAAATCAGCAGCAACATACCAAAAGAGGGGAGAAAATGGGCAATTTCCATAATTACACATACCCAATAAACATTTAAACCGAATAACATATTTCCCATATTCAAACAATGGAGAAACGAAGAAAGGGACTCACTTTATCAGACGGCAGATCGAAAACTGTAACAGTTCCATTGTAGAAAATCGTCAATGGGGCCGCTCCAGAGGAGTTCTCCAGAGAAGACCTGGTCAATATACCAAAACACTTGCCATTAAGTCCTCAACCAAAATAAGCAAACTACAAAATATAGATCAAAGAATAACATCCAGAAAATGCATAAAAACATGTACTTCGTTTGTTTAGGTAAAAAAGATCGTTAGAATACCTTGAGGTGGGTTGGAACACAGGCAAGCCAGACTGAGCAGGAAAATGATCATTTTCCTGCGCGATTTTGAGGCTATTTTGGCGAGAAAAGCTCTCATTCCTCTGAGATATAACCGACTTCAACATCTGGGGGTTTATCTTTGATATAGTGTTTTGAATACCTACAGCACAAAAAATTGGGTCTCAGAAAAGGGAATAAAAGATCCAAAAATAAGATTCTCAAAGCATATCCATTAGGGACCTGTAAAAGAAACTTGAAATCTAGGAGACGATGAATTATTACTAACCTCGAACAATTCTTTGGCGTTCAATGGGGTTCACCTGGCCGGAATTTGCCGTATTTAGGTTTTCCGGCCCCGATTTAGGGGCACTTTCCATTTCCATCTTAAAGAAGTCCAATTCCACCGCACCTTTCGACATTGCTCCCTTAGTTTCTGAAGACTCTAGATCCTAATTTCTCTGTACCAAAGAGGATAGAAAAGCCCCAACTCCTTATGGGAAGCCCCTCCTGGTATTCGCATAAATCTGCAGAGATGCCTCCCTCTACCATAACCTTATCAACAACCAAAGAGCCAAAACCTTCGAACTTTAAGCACGCAAAAAACCCAATTCCGTAATCGAAATGCAGAAACAAAAGCAGCTTTCTCGATTAAGACTTCAAATACGAAAACCCAAGATCTCGAACTCTTATTTTCAGAGAGAACGAAAGGTCCGAAAGAAATCTCCTATTCAAGGAGAGCCAAAGTTCACAAAGTTCCAGAGTGAATAAGAAACCCTAACCCTAAGTCCCGGTATTTAAGAAACAAAGAGGAGAAAGAGCAAAGCAATACGAAAATGAAAACGGAAACGAGGTTTTTAAAAGGAGAAATAAAGGACAGTGTCTCTGATTCGCACGTCTTCCGCGCCCTCAACAGCTGTACAAAAAGCAAGGATCACGCAGGAGGGAAGGCCATGAGCCCAGCCCTTTGAATTCCAATCAAAAGCACGTGCGCCAAAACACGCGAAGACCACTACTTCGAATTGCGCACGCGCAAAAGTCGCTAAGGCACGTGCCAACTCGTAGTTTTTGTCACGTGCTCTTATTGTAGATGGCCGGGAACGTGTCTTTCTTTGACGACGACGCACCGCCGTGCCTGTCGGCCAAGCAACCGAAGCACGTGCTCTTATTGTAGATGACGGAAGTTAGTGAGGCGTTAGGGCTACGTGTCGATCTGGAATTGAACCAGGCAGAGGAGTGAGCGTTTCGTGTCTTAGGTGCATCGGCTATGAACCTAACGCGAACCCTGATCGACACGTGTAAGATTCGACGGCGATGATATCTTTTGGGATTTGGGAGAATCAAGCAGGCTGGTCTCTACGTGTAGGTGTTGTGTGGCTATTTTGGGAATATAATAATTGGGAAAGGAGGAGTTTGTTCAATGAGGAGTTTTGGTCCTCGTGGGTTTGAGAGAAATGACTAGAATGTCCTCGAACTTTTAATTAATATCCAGGGAAAAGTAGTTGAAGCTTAAAACGGTTGTGATTCTTTGAGGCGGGGAAGTGATTGTAGAAACCGGAAAGAATGCATTGCGAAAATAGTGACGAGTCCCTATCGAAAAGGAAAAGTTCAATTATTTCATACACCCAAAGGAGTACACTGTTAATTTATTCCCTCTTGTAAAATCTCACCTAGGAGTATTTTTCCGGACCCCAAATTTGAAGATATAACATTCTCAACACATATGCTAAATATAATAGAAAAAAATCTTTGATTGTTATTCTCTATAGGCTTAATAAAATAATGCTTGTAGATTGAATAGAAACCTTTCAAATTTAAAAGGGATTGTATGCTATAAGGCTACTTATTTTTAGTCACAATCCCTGTTTGGCCGGTAGTCATTGGATAAATTATATTTTGGATTTTGTATCAAAGCAATGACACATCATTAACCATCCAATTTCAAATCTAACAGTCGATGATAATTGTAGAAGGTCACAATCGCTCTAGTGTATCACAACATTCGATAAATTTTATTTTGAGTTTTGTGTCTAAACAATGACACATCATTAACCACCCAATTTCAAATTTAACGGTCAATGATAATTGTAGAGGGAGGTCACCATCACTCTAGTGTGTTACATCATTCGATAAATTTTATTTTGGGCTTGGTGCCCAAGCAATGACACATCATCAACCACCCAATTTCAAATCCAACGGTCAATGATAATTGTGACGTTCTTGTATGATAAGTAAATGGTATCATTGTATGCATTTCCAATTTTAAAATAGTAAGATGTAAGTATTAAAAACTCCAAGTACACAAAAAAAAATTGAACCTAATCCTCTAATGATATCCATATAATTCCTGAAATTTAAGATAAAAAAATCTTTCCTAGTAAATTACCTATCCAAAGGAGTAAATCTACAATATACTAACGTGAGAGTATAATATATGCGCGGAGGTTAACAAAAGAACGGCGGTTCGAAATATGTTTTGAGTGGACTGAGTCATCCAAATGTCGTTGGAAAAACCAAGATGACACATTAAACATTATTAATGATACGAGAAAGTGAGGTAAAGAGATATGAGGGTACGGCAGAGAGAGAGAGAGAGAGGGAGGAGGATTTGGGCCTTTAACCTTTACAGGAGAAGGAAATAATTCAACTAGAGCTTAGGCTTAACGAGTTAAATCAAAATGGCACTCAAAACCACATTGAAAAATGTAAATTTGGTGTTGAAAACTCTCAAGCTATCATCAAACTGAAAGAAAAAGAAAACTTATATTTTAGTGTACTTATAGAATTACATATTTTAGTGTACTTATAAAATTACAATATGCGTGTTTATCTCATCCGTCACCCACTGGTTTTTAAGCCTAACTAAGCCAAGTCCATACTGAACTAATTTAAAAAAGGGTTTTGTTAGGTTACACCATTTATAATGTAGATCTTTAAAGTGTTTAACATTTTTAAACATTTAAATACCATTATCTTATATTATAGTAACTTTTTGTTTAGCGATATTTTAAATAATTAATCAAGCTAAACTAAAAATTTTTAATAGAAATAAAAGCATTTAATAATAATAGTGGACAATAATATCATCACACCCATAAGATGCATTAATTGTTTTTAATTACTAATAAAACGTCACTATTTTTTTATAATATCTATTTTATTTTTTTACATTACCAAAAATACCTTTATTTGAAAAATTTTATATTACAATTCAACGGTATTTTAGTATCTAAAAATATTGAGCACTTTAACTGTCTACATCACCCAATGGTGTTACCTAACAAAAAAAACCCTTTAAAAAATAAAAATGCTTTCAAAGTGGTAAATGTTGAAATAAAATTCACAAACGTTAAATCACTCCAAAATCAATAGATTTATGGTAAAAAAAAAATTTCAAAGTATGTTTTGGCCTATCTAGTTTAGCCTTGAGTTCGGGGTAGAATCGTCCGCCTACTTGCCAGTTTTGATTTGATTCGTGCGGTTATGAGTGGAAGGGCTGATTTTTTAAACATCGGTGCACATAAATGCTAGAGAGATCAATGCTATGTTTTGAACCTCTGATGTTATAACGAGGGAAATAAGATTTATAAATGACCATAAGAGCATTAGAAGTGCATCTTTCAATTAGGCTAGTTTATCATTTAATAACTAAAAAATCTTTAGGAAATTATTTCCAGAGTCAAAAAGTCCCCAGGTTTATTTTTTATTTTTAATTTCACCCAGGTACTTTTTCAAAAAAAATATTTTTAGGAAAACATATTTTGATTTTGCTATGGGTTAAGAACTATGAACCAACAAGGGTATTTTAATAATTTGACTTAAGCTAAACAAGTGGAGGTACTTTTTCCTGTTTAGGTGAGGCTTATTATGTGAGTCAAATTATTAAATAACTTTTGTTTGTTAAAGATTCGAACCCCTGTTAGACACGGAAGGTTTAAGCATTTTTAAGAATATTATTTGATTAAGTACATTAGTGAAAAAATAAAGTTTTTTAAAAAGTAAAAATCAAAATGTCAAAATGGAGATCTGATGAAGGATTTGATAAGGGGATATTTGGTTTTCTGTCGTGGAAGGGAAAGTTTATTCCGAGTTGTTATTTTCAACACGGCTGTGCAACCGCAGTTAATCTCGGATGCAGTTCTCAAGAATACAGTTTTAGAGAGAGAAATACAGTTTTAGAGAGAGAAATCTTAGATGCAGTTCTCAAGAATTTGGGAGAAAGTGACAGGTCTTGCGCTTAGTGGAAAAACCGAAATACTCAGTCTTCCGTTAATAAATATCTGAGAGAGAAAGAGGGGTGATTTTGAAATTACTACTTTCATACACTGGTACTTTGGACATTTATGCAAATAGTGTTATAAATATGAGAGAGAGATGGTAATTTCGAAAGTACTGCTATTTCATGCATAGTACTTTGGATATTTTTGCGACTAGTACCACGTTTCCTCGGTTGTATCGACGCTTCCTCTGTTATGCTGTAAATTCGTTCTTGCATAAATGCGGTGCAAGGTCATTGGGGTGGAAAGGGGTAGGGACCTTAAACGTACTTGGGTCCAAAATTTGGACCCATTTTCAGATGTGCGAGTCCTTGAGTCTACCCGATCTTTTTATTTTTATTTTTTATTTTTTTGTAACCATCATATATGGTGAAGTTTTATTTTTTTGTGTTAATAATACCATAAATATTGCCAATATTGTGAATTTATGAACACCTAGTGTGAATATGAAGACACATGATTGTCATTATATATCTTATGACCACAGGCAGGGGTCGGGTTCTGTTGGACCTGGACCAAGATCTAAACAGTATTTGGGTCTAAAATTTTGATCCATACCCTGGGCAGAAGTCGGGTCTACCCATCAGATATAGTCGAGTCGATTGCCACCCCTGCCTTGTGGGTACTCTCGATATTGTTAAATAAAGCAACATTGCAAACAATTGAAAGTAGAATTAGGCATATTTTAGTAAGTGCTAGGAAAGCCAAGGTGCAAAATAGTAAATTCGTCATTTTGGGACTAGTCTGTAGTTAATTAATTTCTCATTCATTATTTACCCATTACTGGAGAGTTAGCTTTTGGGTAAATTAGACATTTAAATCAAAGAATAGGTCTGGTCATGGTTGTTTCCTTTTCTCAAGCATGCCAATAAACTCCTGATTCAATTTGTCAAGCCTTCTTTGTTTTTCTTGTGGTTATTTTTCAAGCCTTCGTTTACAAGTCAAGATGTGCGACTTCAAATAAAAAAGGAGTTTAATTTGACTTCTTCATTTGGGAAACGTTGCGAGAACGAATAAGACGTTGCTTCCGTTACGTCTACTTAATTCCAAAAAAAATGATCCCCAATTTCAGTTAACCCACATGGTTTGGATTTATTAATGGATCCTTTTTCTTGAATCCGAACAGTGTTCCTATCTCACCAAATTCCACATGCAATTTCGCCAGATCTCTCTCTCAAAACTCAAAAGATTAGGCTGCAAAATAGGTTGGATCCCGGCCCGGGTTTCAGTCCAACTTTTTGACCCTATGGGTCATGAACTTGATTATTTATTGTCGACTCGAAATCATATATTATCTACTGTGTATTATACATAATTGAAAGATATAAAATTAAATTTTAGTGTAAAATATATTTTAGATGTATATTTTTATAAC
>NW_006498507.1:1754911-1774801 GCF_000471905.2 Amborella trichopoda | reverse complement strand
AACAGTGTAGGGATGAGCACGACATTGCAGGTGAGCGTGAAGGATGGACAATCTTCGGGGATTTTAGATTGGGAACACAACAAAACACTAACACTCAGGGATTTGGGAATAGTCAGACGCCTGCTAATATCGATGATTTGTTTTTAGATCGAATCAATAAATTGTTAAACGAATTCAATCAATGGCACCAGCGTGACCAAGAAGAACAATAACGTCGTCTATCATTTTATTTTTAGATCATATGTTACTAATGTTATGCTTTATTGCAGTCCATGTATGTTGATATACTTATTCCATGATAATTATCTGTTTATCCTTTTATATGATGTAAATTAAATGCTGAATGGCGGTTCATGCAGGGAAAGAACATATCAATATTCGCATATTCATTCAAAAACATGAAAATTCTTAATGGAGTACCCTCATTTCTTATTGAATTCCTAAAAAATAATATTTATAATGAATTTTAATAATTTTTTCGGATTTTTTTTAAGCTTTATTCTACCGATTCATCCGATTCTCGATCCGAATAGCCGATCCGGATCAATTTTTTGGAAGCCCGATCCGGATCACCGATCCGTTTTTTAAATCATTGGTTGTGATAAAGGCTCGCATGATGATCATCATGAGTGTTGTCGAGTTTTATGAGGTGAGCTAATGCAATGTAAATATTTTTTTTTTGGAAAGTGATGGGATGGTAATTTCCAAAGGGAAAAGATAAATAGTGGGCCTAAGGGTATGCCGTCCCGGGATTTAGGATATAGTGGGCCTAAGGGTCTGCTGTCCCGGGTTTTAGGGGCTTTTGAGAGTATTTGTTTTCTTACATTTTTAGGTCCCTAGAAGAAGCATGTGAAAAAAAAAATATAGAAAATGGTATTTTGGGACTCGATAAGGATGTATTTATTTTGGTCGAGAAGAAGCCCACAAAAAATTTAAAATAGAATTTAGAAATGCTAAAAATATGTTTTCTATTTCCTGGCCAGTGACAATGAACCAATATTAAAACTATAGGTGTGGTTTGTATAAGGCCGAGGCCCTAAATAATTAAAGTAGATTAAACCAATATTCTATTTCATCTTCAAATAGTGTTAAAATATGTTGTTTCAGTATCATAAATCTTTACGATGGCTTGAAAAAAATTTCATTTTAGAAATTTTGAAGTTAAAAAATAATGTATATCAAGCAAATATATGAACACTTGAAAACTCGAAAATTGATGGTCTAAATATTACATTACAAGAGGCATTATTTCCAAGACTTGAAATATATTTTTCCTTATGTCTATATTGAGGTCGTGATGATTGAATTGAGGGTTTTTCAGCATCCAAACAACTTTTTCTAATGAATTTTTGAGGTGCACGATTATTTAGGGCCTCACCATTGTATAAACTTTTTTTCTAAATATATGGGCCTGAAAATATTCATCTAACACAACTTTTTCTTTCTTGAAAATGGATGGCATGTATTCGCTCCTCAAAAAACAATTCGCCGGGTTCTACTTTCAAATTCTTCTAGGGTCTTTTTCTCTAGAAGGACACGGTTACTATGCGGCCAACTTGAATATTGTAGAAATGTGGGCATGGCACTAAATATATATTTTAAATATAATTTGATCCTAAGTTTTAAAAAACATATAATTTTTAGAATGGAGATTATGGATTTTTTTTATTTGAAAACTAAAAATAATAAATATATTAAGAAAACATTTGAACCGTTAATTATACTTGTTTTTAAATGGACCGTTAATTATATAAAGATGGATGCTTTATATCTCTAGACCGTATAGCGTAGAAATACAGTCCAGCTCGCATGAAACAATTTTCCGTTCTATAAACGAGAATATAAGTACCAAATTCAGGAAAAAACAAGGCCCCTCAGGCCAAAAGAGGGAGGTTGGATGCTTTTCCAGCATCCAAATTTGTCCCTTTTGAAAAAAAAAAAAACAGGTATGGTTTCTATAAGGTTGGAACCTTAAACAATCCAATTAAGGCGCATCTCCAAATTTTATCATAACATGAAATTTTGGTGAAAAGATTTATTAGGATTATCTCAATATCTATTTTCATATCTAATTATAAAAATTTGAAAGTCCAAAAATGGTTAAAATCAAGTAGATCTAAAAACATATGAAAATCTTGAAAATGGATGGTCCAGATAATGTATTGTAACATGCACTATTTTTTAGATCCAATTTATTTATTTTTTCATATTTATACATCTCGATGTCGAGATGATCAATTAGAGGTTTTTTCAATATTAAAACAACAATTTCCAATGGATTTTTTAGGTATATATGTAATTCTACATTTTAAGGTTGCAACCTTATATAAACTTTTTCCCCTCAAAAAAAAAAAAAGAAATAAGTAAAGAATAAAAATAGGGAAAATATCCATATGCAGGCTTGCCCTGTTAACTTCCAATCACCACCATCCAACTTTTTTGGATTGTGGTGATTGAAAGATTATCTTTTCAATAACACTTATCTTTAAATCACTTGGATGGTGGTTATTGAAAATATAATCTTTTCGATCACCACCTATCTGTTAGTCACAACCATCAAGTTGGAAGTTACTGATTGGGTAAGCCGTACTAACTTCGTCCAAGAAATATATGTATATTTATAGATATAAAAAATGGAAAACATATGTTCCGCTCCAAGGTGGACCAAAACAGTATCTGACTTCCCTTACTTTGGGGTCCTAAGGGGCATTTATTTTTTGCGCTAAAAATGGCACATGTATCTCTTGGTCTAAGCGGAGAAGATGATAATATTTTTTTTTAATAAAAAGCTCAAAATATTTCCTTGTGGGGACAGAAAATACGGTGAATATGGGCTGACCCTTTTAGGAAAGAGAATATGGTGTTACTGACTCTTTTAGGCAAAAGAACATGGTTTTAGATTAATACCCTAGGGGTAGTTTTAGGCCCGGATTTTGTAGACTATTAAAAATGAACACTTTTAAGAAAATAGCCCAATTAAAAATGAACACTTTTAAGAAAATAGCCCAAGCTTAATTGGTTTGCGCTGGATGATTTGTCATGCTACGTCCTAGGAGCAATTGGGGATGGGAAATGTGCTTCATTGAGAAGCCATCATGGTATTGACAATCACAAAACAAGTCTCGTGCTCGGATCACACATTCTGTCCTCCCCAAAAAATAGAGGCATTTAAGTACGAGTCTTTAAACAATCATATTAAGGTGCACTTTAAAAATTCATTAAAAAAATGTTGTTTTGATGTTGAAAAACCCTCAATTCGATCATCTCAACCTCAAGATGGATAGACATGAAAAAAAAAAGAAAAAGTTTTCAAGTATTGAAAATAGTGCGTTTTGTAATGTATTATCTAGACCGTCAATTTTCAAGTGTTCATAGATTTGCTCGATCTATACTATGTTTGAACTTTAAATTTTATTATTAGAGATAAAAGTAAATTTTCAGGCATCATAAAGATTTCTAATATTAAAACTATAAATTTCGACACTATTTAAAGGTGCACCCTATTCTGATTGTTTAGAGGCTCGGCCTTATGTAGAAAATAATAAGCATAAGAGATTTTTACCAAAATAAAAAAAAAAATACTAGAAGTTATTTTTTGGGGAAAAGTTTATGTAGAGCCGAGGCTCTAAACAATCAAATTTGAGCCTACCTCAAAAATTTCACTAGAAGAGGGAAAAGTTTATGTAGAGCCGAGGCTCTAAACAATCAAATTTGAGTCTACCTCAAAAATTTCACTAGAAGAGATTGTTTTGATTCTCAAATATCTTCAAATGCATGGACATGAGAAAAAAAATGGATTGCAAGTTTTGGAAATAGTGTATTTTGTAACACAATTTTGGACCGTCAATTTTCAAGATTTTTAAGTTTTCATAGTTGTATCGATCTACACTATTTTTTGAAGCTTTAAACTTTATAAATAAATATAAAAATATATTTTAAGGCTATCACAAAGATTTTCAATATTGAAACCACATTTCTCGATAATATTTGAAGGTAGGCTCTAATTTGATTGTTTAGAAGCCAAGGCTCTATACAAAGTGCACCCTTTTTTTTTTTGGATAATTCAATAGGGAGGACATTCCCCTGCCTATATTTCCATATAGATTAGGAGAATTATGTAGATTAGGAGAATTTCTTTTGAATGTATTAATGGAGGATGTTAGTAGTGTGAATGAAATCCACAATGTGGTGACTAGAATGTGGGGCGCTGCTACCACACCCCAACGCCTTTCCCAATACAAAAGTTAAAATATCAAATGAAACGTTTGCATGATGGCAAAATAGATCCGATAAATATCAAAGTTCCAAACATATAGATTGGATGCACTGGTCACTTTAGGCCTTCTCAGTTTCCCTCTCACGCTAATGCAGGTTTGGACGATTTTAACCTAAGTATATGGAAAAGTTTATATAATATTGACCCCTTAAAAATGTAGAATTAAGATGCACATCCAAAATCCCTCGAAACGGTTATTTTAATCTAATTGAGCATCTCAACATTGAGATGTATGAAAATGGAAAAAATAAACATTTTCAGTCCCAAAAATAATACATCTTGGATGGGCCATTTATTTTTAAGATATTCATGTGTTTAGATTTGCATGATTAGAATTATTTTTGTAGCTTAAAACTTTGGAATTAGAGAGAAAAAGGATTCTCATGCTATACTAAAAATTTTCAACACCTAAATTGCATCTTATGATAAAGTTTAGAGGTGTACTTACTTGAATTGTTTAAGGTTGGAACCTTATACAAACCCACACTCAAGTATAAAATTCTAATTTTCATAAAAAAGAGAGGAGATTTTATGTTGTAATATGATTTCTTTATGATACATGAAGATTACAATCACCTAATAGAGTTGGATGTGAAGTATAACAATTTAGGATGAGTACAACTAGAACATTAATTTTGAACTCAATCAATATGACACTTCAAGTACCGATCTCTCATCCAATGGCCAAGATTAATTGTAGGATATGGTTTCTATACGGCCACCTCGCATATTGTAGAAATGTGAGTTTGGCAATAAATATATATTTTAAATATAATTTGATCCTAATTTTTAGAAAATATATAATTTGTAATATGGAGATCATAAATATAATTTTTTAAAAAAAAATTAAAAATAATAATTATTTTAAAAAAACATTTGGATAGTTAGTTCCAATTATTTTTGTGTGGACCACCTATTAGCATCTATATTTAAGATGGATGTTTTATATCATCAAATTGGTAATTTTACATAATGGGTGCGGTTTGTATAGAGACTAGGCTCTAAACAATTAAATTAGAGCCTACCTTCAAAGTATTGAGAAATGCGATTTCAATACAAGAAATCTTTGTGTTAGCCTTAAAATATATTTTTATGGTTATTTATAAAGTTGAAAGCTTAAAAAATAGTATCGATTGACAACTTTATGAAAACTTGAAAATCTTAAAAATTGAAGATCTAAAAATACGTTACAAAATACACTATTTTCAAAATTTAAAATTTATTTTTTTATCATGTCCATGCATCTTGATGTCGAGATGATCAATTTAAAGATATTTGAGTGTCAAAACAACCTTGTCTAATGAAATTTTTAAAATGAGCTCTATTTTTCTTGTTTAGAGCCTCGGCTCTAGATAAACTTTTCCCATACATAATTATTGCACATAATATTGGTCAAACCGACAAAAGTCTGTCGTAGGCTCATAGCCCAGGACCGAACACTAGGGAAATTATGTGAAAGGATGTTTACCGTATGGCTCAACCGTTGATGTCTAATCGGAATAGTAAATCTACACCATCTATCATAGGAGAGGGACGGTTCATGTCGTGCTTTACAGGTCTACTTGATTTTAACTATTTTTGAAATTTAAAATTTTATAATTATATATAAAAATAAATTTTGAGATAAACCCTAAGAATATTTTACATCAAGATTATATGTTAAGATAAAATTTGAAAGTGCGCCTTAATGGAATTGTTTAAGGTTGTAGATTTATGAAAACCACAACCATCATAAGGAAAATTGTTTAATGCGGGATGCAAGGGCCCACTTACTTGCAAATGTCCGTCCTAACAATGGACGTTATTTATATTCTATTGTCTATGAGTAAGTTATTGACAGTACATAAAAAATTATATTTTTAATTTTAAAAATTTATTTATTTTTTCATATTTATGATCATCTTGGCCTAGATTATGAATCTACAAAAACAAATGAGGAAAAAAAACATCTAAAATGAATTTTAGTGGGGGGCCGCATATATGCATATGAGTCGGCCGACACATAAAAACCCCATCCATTTAATGGCAATACTTTCTCTGACAAAAAGAAAAGCCTTGTATATGGCAATAAAGTGGACGAGAAGAAATATAGTTATAAAAAATGATAAAGTGCATTGTATGAGTAGTCCTGGAGGCATATTATTATTTGTACCAAGAAAAAGCAATCAATTGGTTGACAATTTTTCTTTTGTTGAATAAAATTCAAAATTGATGGATTAAAGTCGTTTTCGCTGGCTCCTAGTGGATCTGACCTAAATTGAATAGACCAAATTCAAGTTGTTGATGTCATGGGCGGTGACTTTAAACACAAAAACAACCTTCTGGCAATTATAGTTGCTACTTGGAACGAGGTTTGCTTTTGTCGCTATTTTTTGTCAAAGGAAATGCCCTATCAAAATTAGTAGAGCCTCACCTGAAAACTCATCGAAAATTACACTTTTGGTTTTGAAAAACTTCAAATCGATCGTCTCAGTCTTTACCATTTTGTTTGTAAAAATAAAATAAAATTAAAACCCTTAAAATATTGTATATTATAGGGAAAAATATCTTCATACACCATCTTTTTAGGTTTCCTATTGTATATTATAGGAAAAAATATTTTTGTACACTATTTTTTTAGGTTTCATTTCTCAACAAATCCAATGTTTCAAAACATATTTGGTTGCATAGAGATCCCATGGATTACATGTTATTACCCCTGGACTCACTTTACCTCTTTAACCCCATTTTTTTTAAACCAAATAAAAGTTGAAAAGATATATATATATATATATATATATATATATATTTTATTCTTTTTTAAACCTATGGTCTTTCTTTTCTCATGTGTCTATCCAAACCTCTTTTTATTTAATATTAAAAAAATATCTTTTGTATTTTTTTTTTAAATATTGTTTAAAAAAGAGATGTTTAAAGAGAAGCACAGAAAGAGAGAGATAAGGGGATTTAAAAAGAACTATAAAAAATAATTTCTTTTGAAATTTTGTTTGGACTAAAAAGCTGGAGTAAAAAAAAGTAAAGTTGGTCCATAAGGTTAAAAGAGATAATACATAAAATCTCTATGTCGCCAGATATTTTGAAACTTTGAGCCTATTGAAAAATGAAACTGTACGAAGATATTTTTCCCTATATTATAACACATTATTTAGAATGTCTATTTCACCCTAAAATAAGTGTTCATAGATCGGCTAGATCTGTACTATTCTTTTATCTTCAAATTTCGTAAGTAATGTTGAAGCTGACTCCCTCGAGGATTCTATGAAGGTCGGCGTACTCCCTCCCTATAGGAGTCATTAGGGATGCTCCTGGATGAAAGTGAAGGAGAGAGGTAGGTGACACAGTAGAGCTATTGTAAAGATTTCCCATCTACAAAGTGTTTCCTGGATGAGGATTTGAAATAAGGCTTCACTTTATTTTCATAAAGCCTTGGCCCTTTTGTCAATGTCTAGTTGCAAAGTAGACTAAAGTTCTGACATGCGTATCCAGTTTTGTCACTTCTAGCATCTCGACATGAGATTTCATGTTGAAGATTTTCAATTTTTTTGAACAATACATAGAGTGGTTTGTGTTTTTCATGCTACTTGAGAGGGATTCCATTGAGTCATATTTGAAGAGACATTTCATTTACACAAGCCTAAAGGCCTTGGAGGACTTAGAAGGTCTAAAAGTCAAACAAACACATGACCAAATGCGTCAAGATGTTGACGATATGCATGGTAAATACATGAGCTGTTTGTCACAGATTCATATTGCTCCAAATTTCTTATCTTGCTATTTCATAGTCTTGTAAAAATGACTGATGTAGAAAACCAACCTTTAGCCTTGTAAGTACCCTTCTCTTACTGGGTTCAACGGATCCAGAACAAAGACAGTCAGATTTTAGCGAGTTCAAATCTGAAAGAAATCCGATGTTTCCCAAAGCCCTACCCTAGGCCCATAAAAAATCAAGCTTAAACTTCCAAAACCATAACTGAACTAAAACCATAAACTTCCAATTCATTCAATCCTCAATGAGCTAGAAAATCTTCAATGTTTGTTGAATTTGCAACAATGGACATAGTGAAAAAGAGAAAAAGATAATCAAGTCATATACATGGCTCGGCAATAGTATCTACCTCCACGGAAGGTAAGCCAGTATCTCATTCATACTAGATATTTATAGAGTTATAACTCTTCCTTTTTAGAAAAACAATTCCCATTACAATTGTAATTCCACAAACGAGGAAACTCAATGTAGAAAACTTAATATCTTATACTATCTTGTAATATACAAGATAGGAAACTCAATATTTGGTTTCTATAATTCTCAACACTCCCCCTTAAATTGGTGCTTAAATATCAATGGAGCCCAACTTAGACATTATTTGATGGAACTTTGTCTTTGCAATAGCTTTGGACACGTATTCATACACCCATCTTTGATTGGACGGTCTTCGTAACTTCAACAGACTCCTCCCATCCTACACTTGAGCATAGGATATCTTTTTCCTACTCATACACACACATGGAAAAAAATATACATATATAGGAAAAAAATGTATAACTATATTCTAGAAGGGAATTGATGAGTTGGGTCTGAGGCTAAAACCTTGGACCAGAGTTGGGTCTAAGTCTAGGTTGACATGGGCCTAACCCGACCAATTCCTACCCCTACTGTGATAATCTTCTTTACTATTTGAGTCCCTTCTACTTTGTTTTTACTCCGTTTCATTGCTTTTTCTTCTTTTTCCTTTTCTTTTCCTTATTTTCTCTTTTCTTTTCCATGTTTTCATTTTTTCTTATTTTCTTTCCATTCTTTGCCCTTTTCTTTCCTTTATTTCTGTTCTTTCCTTCTTTTTTTTTTTCCACTCTTCTTTTTGTTTTTTTCATGTCATTTCTTTCCTTTTTATCCCATTTTCTTTCCCTTCTTTCTATTTTCTTTTTCATTGTTTCTCTTTTTATTCTTTATTTCCTTTACTTCTCTTCTTCCCCCACTCATCTACTTCCTTACTTCCTTCTTTTATCTTTTCCTTAATTTCCTTCCCTTATTATTTCTAATCATTCTTCCTTTTTTATTAAATTTTCCCTCCCCCCCCAAACAACCTTTTCCTTTAGTGACCATTGGAATTGAAATTTGGTGTTGGAATTGGAACTACCTTGGGAGAAAATTACTACAACTACCAAGTTGGTATTTGGGTGTTCACAACCTTCTAGAAATTTACTCTTATGACCAGTCTCATATTGCTCTATCAAAGGCCATTAAAACAAATGAGTTCAATCAAGACACTAGTGACCAAATTGTCCATCCATTTTGAATTCAATTTGAAGAAAATAATTAAATGTGGCTTGGGGTTAAAGGGATAGTACGAAGAAATTGAAAAGTGATTTACTTTGTTTCTACTTTGTGCATGTTGCTGCTATGTACTCAACATTCTAGGCAATCACTCTTTAAACTTATTTTTAATTTCTTTATCACGTTTTCCTTTGTATTGAAAAATTGATTGTGAACATATAGCAATGTGTTAATCCAAATCATTTGTATTGAAAAATTGATTGTGAACAGGCCAGAACAAGGAATGTGTTAATCCAAATCAGACAAAAAGCACTACCTTTTATAGCCCCTGTGACAACTACCTTTCTATCATGGAGACTAGGGTTAGGTTTTTGTTTTTTTGACTTCTAACCAAATTCGGTCTTCGAATTGTGCTTGGTTTGTATGTCGTTTGGTGTTGTGGATAATGTTGGCGCAATTCAAGGAAAAGCTGCATCAAACCTCCAAAAGAGGGATAACGGTAGACAAGCAGGGTATTATTTTTTATTTTTTTTTACAAGAGTACTTATTTCTTATTTATCGAAATGGAGATACAAAACATCTATCAGAATAAAATAAAAGAAATTAACAAATGAGTTCATAAAAACCCCTTTCTTCACCAAATCATCTGCAACCCCATTCGTCTCTCTATACACATGATGGAAACTAACTACCGCTGGAGATAATAATTTCATCATCTGTAACCACATGGATCTAAGATTTTGAGGTGGTTTCGAAACTCTATTACACCAGTTAATTACATTGAAGAAAACCCCTTGAAATCCATCTGGGACTTGAAGTTTTTGTTTTTGTTTCTTTTGTTTTCATATCCATACATCTTGATGTTGAGATGATCAACTAGTTGATTTTCGTACATCAAAATAGCCTTTTTACGGTGGATTTTTGTGGGCACATTTTCACAAATACGTTTTTTGTGGGGCACCAGGTGTTAACCTTATATAAACCTTTTCCTTATTTATTTTTTTAAGGTTAGTTGGAGATCAAATGACATGTTATTGGGTTGGGTCGATCTATAAACTTGATCCTGTTGTGCCTTTGGACCTGGCAGCTTGAGTACCAACCGAGTAGACACAGATCTGACTGGATCCAGGTTATCTCAGCCTATCGTTTAAATCCTAGTTTGACTTGACCCTAACTGGGACCCTGGTTCGGGCCTTGGAACCCATAGATTGGGTTTGAGTCCTAAGGACTACGACACAACGAGATCTAGTTCAGAGTTTGGGTTGGGTCCTGACCATAGTTACCGAGAGCGCCACCCTTGGGTCGGAATCTCGCTCCGGCATTCCGGAGTCGAGATCTCGCTCGAAACCCGTTTCTATCTTTTTGGGATTTCGCTCGGAACCCGTTCCTATCTTTTTGGGATCTCGCTCTAATTTTTAAGATTCTCGATCCTATTCACAACGGAGCTTGCTCCCAATACTTCCGGGATCTCATTCCCTCTACTTCAGGGATCTCGCTTCCATTCACAACAGATCTCGCTCCCGCTACAGCATGGTCGATCCCACACACAACGGATTTCACTCCCTCTACTTCTGGATCTCTAACACATTATCTCATGGAACACGTTCTGTATCATTGTAGATGTGATTCTTGAACAAATTAGATCCCCACTCCCAGAATTTTACATTTTGTGGTTGCAACCTTATATAAACCTTTTACTATATCTTTTATTTTATAAAATACTATATAATTCTCAAATGAGTTCCCAAATTTGGATTTATATATATATATATATATATATATATATATATATACCTTTATTTCTATGGAAATAATTTTTTTTGAACTTTTGAATAAATTTATCTCACCATTTTACAACTTTCTAAAAGAAACTTCTTAAATAAAAATAATATTTAAATATAAAAATTAATATTTTTAGTAAAATTTTTATATAGTTATCTCTACCAAAAAATTATGGTGTTTCATTTCCTAAATGGGTGCAGTTGGCGTACGAATGTAAGGTGCACCTTCAAATTATATCATGGTATATAATTTTGATTTAAATGTTCTTAGGATTATCTCAAAATCTATTTTTATATCTAATTATAAAATTTTAAATTTTAAAAATGGTTAAAATCAAGTAGATCTATAAACATATAAAAATCTTGAAAATGGACGGTGTAGATAATATGTTGTAAAATGCACTATTTCTGAGACTTAAAATCTTTTTATTTTCATGGTCATACATCTCGATGTCGAGATGATCAATCAAGTGGTTTTTCAACATTAAATGGGATTTCATTCTTGTTGTCAACGGGAGCGAGCGCGATGTAACGCGTTCATGTCAAATAGACTCCCTATTCAAATGGGATCTAGCTCCCTAATCAAACAGGATCCTATTCCGTAAATACGTGGAATGTGTTCCCGTTAAATAGAGATCTCGATCCCAATGTATCGGGATCTCGCTCCTTGTTCAAACGGGATCTCGCTCCCTGCTCAAACGGGATCTCGATCCGTAACTTCTATCCTCACATAAACTCTCTCCCCAAGCTCCAGAGCTTCGGGCAGCCATCAATCCGACGCTCCCTCTCCATAAACTGGAGCTGCTCCCGCTCCCGGTAATTATGGTCCTGACCCTACTACCTAGTTGGGTGTAGTTTGGGATAGATCTTACTCGTTTGCAACTCTATTGCAATTTGACAAACAATATTAACCTGATTTGTAATAAAATACGCAGTTACAGAATTATAACAGCCCGTGGCTGTTATTAGTTATAAATTGCAATGATCAGCCATAGGTTCTTTCTTTTTTAAAAAACTAGTAAGGGCGAGAGTTTTAAATAAGGTCAAGGCTTTATTTAAAAAAAAGTAAAGTCTCACTTCAAAATGTCGAAAAGTATAGTTTCGACGTAAAAAAACTTCAAATCGATCATTTTGACCTTGATATTTACGGCTGTGAAAAATATTAGAATTTCTAGCTTTAAAAATAGTAATATTTTGTCTAGACTATCCATTTTAAGTGTTCACATGTTTATACAATCTATACCATTTTTTGAGCTACAAATTTCATAGTTAACGTTGAAAATGTATTTTAGAGCCATCTTAGAGATTTTCCAACGGATATTATTTTTCAGAGAAGATTTTGAAGTGAGGCTTTTAACTTCTTCTCATAATGCCGAGGCCTCTAAGAAACTGCATGCTTTAAATAATGGCCAGATTTTATTGTACTGGCGAAGCATCCTTACCATATGAATGATCAAATAACGTTTTCTCAAACCTTGGTTTTCATTTCAATGTTAGCATAACAGGACAAGAGTAAAGTTGTACCCATTGTACATAATTAGTAGTCCACAATTCGGGCACCATCTTAGTTGATTGAGGGGTTGAGCCCCTTCTTGCAATCACTTGTTTTTCTTCTTTTTTTTCTTTTTTTGTAATTCGTAGAAAGACAGGTCCCTATTCATTTTTTCAAATAGTTTAAGAGTTAGCTTTTTTAAAAGTGTTAATAAAATAATGTAAGTAGGAATAAAAATCACAACATGATGACTAAGGTGTGGGGTGCTACCACCTCGACCCTAACCCCTTTCTAAAAAAAAAAGGGTGCATAAAAGGCATCATTGATCATGCAAAAGTTGTAGAAGCATCACAGAGTTAGAGGTTGGGGTGAGATGATTTGGGCCTTACTGAATTTGAGGTTGGGTGAGATGATGAGTTTTTACGATATAAAACGGTTGTATTAATTTTCATTTTGGTAGTCAAAAAGGTTTTGAGTAAGGTTTTAAAAAATGCCTATCTAAATTGGAACAGGCTGATCTAGAGTGAGAATTATTGGGGTGCGAATAGGTTCCCGCAAAATATCAGGAACTAGCAAGTTCCCTCATGACATGACCGATTCTAGCCAGTTCAAAACCGGTCCTAGTTTTTTTTTAACTTTTTTTTTAATTTTTTTTTCATTGGCCAATTCGGTCAACCAGATCAGCAATTTGTCGAATTGGATTAGAAATTTGGATGCACGATCTGGTTCGTAGAACCGTGGTTTTAAACCTTGATTTTGAGTACCAAAAGATGCATTAGGATTTAGGCACCATCTCAAAAGCCATGTAAAGGTTGAATGAAACAAATAAGAAATCCGAAAACGTCTGTCGATCAAATATTAGTAACTATTGGGATTGAAATTTGGTGTTGGAATCGGAAACTACATTGGGAGAAAATTACTGCAACTCTAAAATTACCAAGTTGTTCATTGGGGGCCACAACTTCCAGAAATTTACTCTTATGATTAGTCTCATAGTGCTCTATCAAAACACCATTAAAATTAGTGATTGTGGGGCTGTTTATTTTTGGTACAAGGAAGTCATGACCACTTTTAGCTATTGAATGTGAAATTTAATAAATAAAAGTTTGTCACAATATTCAAGAAATTTTATTTTAATTTTATGGCCAAACAGTAACATATCCTGAACCACCAAATTTCGAATCTAACAATCAATGATGATTGTGACCTCCTTGTATTAAAAATAAACGATCTTGTTGTATTCATTTCCTTAAAACAAACGAGTTCGCTTAAAACACTGGAAACCAAATTGTCCATCCATTTTGAATTCAGTTTGAAGATAATACTTAAGTGTGGCTTGGGGTTAAAGGGATAGTACGAAGAAATTGAAAAGTAATTTACTTTATTTCCACTTTGTGCATGTTGCTATATGGACTCAACATTCATTCTTTAAATTTCATATGTATAGCACGTTGCACGTTTACTTGTTCAAATTTGACCCACCCCCTTTTGCTGATATTGAAAAATCGATTGTGAATAGGACAGAGTAAGAAATTTCTTAATTTTTTTTTTTTCTTTGGGTAAGTAAAATTTCTCAATCTAAGTCGGACAAAATGCACTACTTTTTAGAGGGGGCCAACATAATCCATTGATGTGAAGCTTTTCCTTTGCACCATAGAGGCTGGGGTTAGGGTTAGGGTTACTGACTTTAACCTTGAACTCAGTCTTCGTAATGTGCTCGGTTTGTATGGAAAAGGCAATTTATGTACCTTGTAAAAACCAAAGTTAACCACAATTAAGCAACGATTATAAAACATGAAACATAATTCAAAAGAACCCCAAGATATATGTTCCAACTACTAAAGAATACAATATCTCTCCCACTCTTACCATACTAAGCAATCAAATCTCTCTCTCTCTCTCTCTCACCATATTGGTCCAAAAGAGCACACAGTTGCAGTTGTCTTTTAGGATATTTGGAATCAATCACGTGTTACTCAAATCTCAATTTGGCAACAATGATAACTGCAGGACTGTGAACTGAAAACCTTTCGTCCTCTCTTATAATTTGACAAGAACTCATCATATCAAATACGTTAAGAGAATCGTGCCTATTTCTTTCCGAATTCCAATGAATTGTTCCTTCGAAAAGAGAAAGGAATGGGCTAGAGGCCAGGTGGTCCGGGTAGTGGGATGCCACAACATGACACTGTGTGTTTTGGGCTTATGCAGCTTTGGTGGGTAATGGATGTTAATTTTCGAAGGGAATGGGCTCAAGGCCAGGTGATACGGGTGGTGGGATGCCAACTATGTGTTTTGGGCTTATGCAGCCTTGGGTGGGTAATGGATGTTAATTTTCGAAGGGAATGGGCTCAAGGCCAGGTGGTCCGGGTGGTGGGATGCCAACTATGCGTTTTGGGCTTATGCAGCCTTGGGTGGGTAATGGATGTTAATTTGGGCTTATGCAGCCTTGGGTGGGTGGGTAATGGATGTTAATTTGGGCTTATGCAGCCTTGGGTGGGTCGGTAATGGATGTTAATTTTCCAAGGGAAAGGGAATGGGCTCAAGGCCAGGTGGTCCGGGTGCCAACTATGTGTTTTGGGCTTATGCAGCCTTGGGTGGGTAATGGATGTTACCAAATCTTTCACATGGTATGATCTCAAAAGTAGATTACGGAAGGAAGACAAGGACATGAAACCACATTCTTGCTCCAAATAACACAGAACAAAATGTGACCAAACACAAGTCTCTCTCTCTATTCCTCAACAAGAATGAGGTAGTTGAGCTTAGGAAAAGGACATTAGAGTCTACCTAATTTTGTTTGTCTTTAAATTTTCATGTGAAGTTCATGAGTGGACAAGCTATGCTTTTGTCGAATTACGAAGTCACATTGAAAAAGTCCAGTACCCTTGTATTTTTTTTTGATTCAGTGTCCAATACCCTTTTATTTTGTTCACAATTCCTTTCTGGTCTGTAGTTCTCACCCTTGGTCTCTTGGGCTTTGGACGTGGTGAGGGGATTGAATGAGGAAGGTCAAGGATTGAAGTTTGAGTCTTTGAATGTTTCCTGAAAACGAACATAGTGGTCTTCCCCGTTTCTTTGTAACAAGGTTTGAATAAATGGATCAGCAACCTTGATCCTTCATTTTGAAAAAAAAGGTTGGATCGGTGGATCAGCTATTTGTAATGGAGAATTGGCTGGGTTTGGCTTTAAAATTTTCAAAAAATAATAAAAAAACACAATAAATAATGTTGTTTGAGTTTTCAAGAAAAAATGGGGGTAATAAATTATGAATTTTTGTTATCTTGCAAAAGTAAGTGAATATTGAGATGTTTCCAGTTTGAATATCTTGATCACATTCATGCTGTGTTTGTTGGTGTCCCATCCCATCCCATCCCATGAGGGAGGCGTCAATGACATTCCCTATTTGTTGGGGGTTTCTCATGGCAAGTCGAAAGGATGACTTGTTGACCAAGTATCATCCCATACAAATAAGATCTCAAGTCATAGTTTTGAGTACAGTTAAAAAGAGATAGAGATGAGCCATTTTTTAAGAGATTATAAGATACTCATTTCATTAGCCTATATCAAGCCAATCATGTGAGGGGCTTAGGTGCTCTCTTGGTTGGTTGTCTCTCCCCAACTTAGGCCTCTTCTTCGGGTGAACCTCATTAGGTGTATCAGATATATATAAAACCTTATCTTAAAGAGAACAATAAGAGAAGCATTCTCATAAAGAGAAGAAGAGAGAAAATTATTCTTTTTTTGAGAGAGAAGAAGAAGAGAAAGAGAAAGTTATCTTTCTTTTCAAAAAGATGAAGAAGAGAGAGAGCTAGTGACCTTATTCTTAATCATTTTCTTTGTAGAGAGAGAAAAAAGAGAGAAAAGAAGAAAAAGAGAAAGATTATATTACTGTGGGTTTATCATACTGCCTTGTAGGAGAGAAAAGTCTATTTACTAACAACTTAAATATCGATGTTAGTAAGTTTTATTTCTTATTTTCTTTATATATTTGTTTTTCCACTCCTACACACATGCATCGGTTTTGGCATATTTTTGTGCCCCATAAATTTGGGTTCCGCTGTGCGTATCCGTATTCGTACGAGAGAGCTCAATTGGGTGAACCCAACAAGTGGTATCAGAGCATTCCCTGGCTATAATCTGATTCCTGAGCATATGCTCACGATGGGGACATGGTTCAATGGCTCTATGTTAATCTAACTCTTTGATCACAGGTACTGCTCCTGGACTCTGCCCCCACTTTGGCTTTTGATTAGTTGGGCTTTTGGGATTCTTTTTGAGATTTAATCTCTCATGCAGAAGCTCTGCCAAAATTAAGTAAAAATACAGACAAATGTAGTGTTTTGGGGACATGTCATTAGTCAGATACTATTGTTGAGCGGCCACTATACAAAGAAGGCCTTGACCGATAGACAATCAGTCACCACCTTGACGAACAATGAATCCTATTGTGCAAAAAATGTCTTGACATCACCACCTTGACCAACAATGAATTACTTTAACTGCTAGTAACTCACATTGACTGACGGAGACACCCTGACAATGGGTAAGTGCTTAACCTATGACAAATACTTGACCGACAACATATACTTGACTGTTGACAAATACTTGACCGGTGACAAATACTTGATAGACGATGGATACTTGACTGATAGTGGGAGCTTGATAGACGTTGAATCTCTCTGACCGCCGATGAATAACAAAGAGGGTGTGAAAGACAATGTGTGTGGATTAAAGATGGATTCTAGTATCAGGAGTAAGATGGTATTGCTCAACGGGAATAACTAGATCATTTAGAAGCTAAAGATTGCAGATCGACTATATTGTAGGGACTTGTACATACCCATTGAAGGGGTAGAACATATGCCTGAAGGTATGATATATGATGAGTAGAAGAGACTGGACTGAAAGGCTCTTGGAACTATTCGACAAAGGTTGGAAGAAAATGTATTCCACAATGTGTCGACAGAGACATCCTTCAAGTCATCGTGGGATAAGCTATATCACTTGTATGAGAGGAAGACCAGCGGAAATAAGGCATTTTTTATATGGAAATTCATGAACATGAAGTTCATGGACAGAAAATCCGTTGCAAAATACATGAATGAGATGCAAAGCATTGTTAACCAATTCGTAACAATGACGTTGTTTTTGGAAGACAAGCTAAAAGCTCTTTCTCTGTTAAATAATAAATTATTTTAGAAGAAAAGTTAGATTCAACCATCAAAACAAGCTCTGATTGAGGCTCCTATTCTAGGTGCCGGGCCGCAAGGTCCCGACCATTCGTAAGTTCTATTTTCCTCATTATTTATGACTTTTGATATATTTCGTTTTGATTTCTGTTATTTCTTGCTTCCTCATTATTTATGACTTTTGATATATTTCGTTTTGATTTCTGTTATTTCTTGCTTCCTACAATTTATAATTTTAATATTTTGATGAGTTTACAGCCAACACTGCCGATGATCCATAGAGGGTTTGATCTCTTTGATGAGATCTGACCACTTGTGGATTATAATTTGACTATGCCCCACTTCATTTTAACTAATTGAGTATACAACAAGTTTGTGCTAGATCTAGAATTAGCCTGGATTCAACTAAATACACCTAGCCTCTAAAGGATATAAATAGATATACTCCCTACCCAATGGAGCATTCATGAACTCTCAGAAACTCTTAGAACTCTGAGAGGTCACTAGAAAACCTTAAGAGGTTGCTTATAAAGAGAGCTCCTAGAACTTTGGGAGGCCTTTTAGACTCTTTGAGAAGAAGAAAGAAACCCTAGATACCTTAGGCCAGGTTAGTCTAAGCTCTGGCAATGGGTCGATTGAACACGCCCAACATAGTTGCCCCAGCCCTAAAAAGCTCGGGCTGGGGTTACAAAATGTGGCCCGAGGGCTTGCCATCGCGACCTAAGGATAGAGTCAATCATTCAAATCCTTGCAAATTTGTTTCTTTAATTATATTTTGCTCAACTTGGCTAGTCAGGGCATGGACTAGGGCTTATTTGGCCCGATCCGGGTCAAGTCCACCCTATGAAGACAAGGACCAAGTAGCGGCCAGGCTCTGTTGGCTAGGTCGGCCTGGCCTAGGCTCAACCCATTGCTCCCCTAGTAAGCCCTATACCCAAGATCAACCCTAAGTCAACTAAGCCCTAGATTGGCCCTAGATTAGAATCGTAGCTGATATCTAACACTAGGAACCCTAGACCTAACCCTGGAAACCCTAGATTTGACCTCGAAGAACCCTAGCTTCTCTCATATCTAATATCAGTCTGCATTCGCTCTAACGACATAGACTTCAAGGATATTCCCACCATACTATCTTCAACAACCATTCATTTAGATCTGATTCATCAGTCTTCATCTTGAGTATTTTCTTTCTCTTTTCATTTTGTTTAATTATTTGATTTTTCCTTTTATCTAATTCCTATTATTTTTTTCATTTCCTTTCTAATTATTTTATTTATTCGTTCTTATTTAATTCTTGTTTTATCTTTCCTTTCCATTATAATGATTTTATTCCTTCCCTTTTATTTTTTATTTTTAAAAATTTTCATTCCCCTACAATTAGATCCTATTATTTATTTTATTTCTAATTATTTTTAATTAATCTATATTATTTTATTCCTTTGCTTGCTTATTTGAGTCCCCTTTTGGTTAAGATATTTAGAAAAATTAAGACCATCACCTAAGTGGTGTGCTAAGGGTAGCAGGTAGCCTAGTTAGGTTTCGATAATGAAGGTAGCTTAGGACTTCCGGTTTCGGTCGGAGGTGAAAGGAAATGGGGAGCGGTTCATTACTACTTAGCATTGCAGCGACAAGCTGTTGAGGGAACCTTCTAGGCTACTGTCATTCTATAGAATTTGGAGCTAAGCCAATTCCTTATTTAGAAGCCTAGCGTACGATACTTTTGGTATGACCTAGGTGTGGTGATCGGGTCGGGTCGACTTGATCCGGGTCTGTGTGTGGGTTCAAGTTTTGGACCCATTGGGTTAGGTCGTCCCATGTCGGATCAAGATCGGGTCTGAGTTTGGGTCGACCCAACTCAGACCACACACACACATACA
>NW_006498507.1:1730119-1745989 GCF_000471905.2 Amborella trichopoda | reverse complement strand
CTTAGCAATCTAGTTTGAGAGAGATGGATTCTCTTTTTGCTAAACCCTAAAACCCGTATCCGTAAATCCATATTTGAAAGATAGGAGAGAAGAATTCCATAGCCTAAATCTTTAGGCTATGGAGAGAGAGAGAGATCAAACATAAGAGAGATAAACTTTCTTAAGAGAGAGAGAGAGAAATATAAGGTGTAGAGATTTTTTTGTAGAGACAATCATTTTTTATAGATTAGGGTTTTTAGGGTTTTATTTGGCTTGCCTCTTCTGATGAGATTGAACATAGACTGTCGATCAATGGTGACTTGTGGGATGAGAGATCTGAGTCATCCATTTCATAATGGGTCATTAACATTATGGAAGATGCATGAATCATTATCTCCCTTTCCTAAACTATTTTCCCATTAATAGAATTTAAATAAATTAAATCTAATCAAAATATTGTGCATACCATAAAATAACACAAGTCTATTCAATCTTTTCACAAAATCTTTCAAAGATATATCAAGTCAATATCACCATATGGCCACATGCCATATTACCAAAAAGTAGGAAAGAGAATAAGGGTGGGGCGTACCACCCAAGGGAGGTGCTCATGGGCCCCACCTTCTAAAAAATATGACGGGCCTATGTGCACAATGGCTCCCCATGATATTTTTATATATTTAAACTTAATAAAAGGATTTTAGAATATTTATTTGAATATGTAAAATCAATATCTTTAATTTTATAAATCCAAAAAATTATAAATAAAATATTCAGGGTTTTATAAAAATTCAAATAATATTTTTAAAATAATTTTCATCATAAAACAAACACAATTAAATTAATTAGATGGGAAAAAGATTCATATAGTTTAAAAATCAACAATCATGGGGCACTCCACCTTCAACTGTGGACTACAGACCACACTGGCTTTATCAGACCGACCTAATGCTTCCCATTATCTACAGTTCAAGCAGAGGCTCATTAGCGGGTCACCAAAGTCAGGTCGATGAATCAAAGGGTCGCTATCCCAGTCCGTGGATTATAGGTCCTCCCCTAGAGATGAGTTAAGGTCATCACGACCTGATGCGACCACAGCTCTATGGCGCATAGGGGTATCTCTCGCATATGCATACACTTCACCCAAAAAGGTGGATTTCTGGCTTTCCCGAACAATCTATCGATATGCATGTTGTGCGTGGTACATCGATGAGGTTTTACCCCCTATCTCTATAAGCCACCATCACACACAAGGGTCATACAGTCCTTCGACTCACTCATCCGGACATATTCTTTGACCTCACTAAGGGCTAACCGATTAGAACCCTTCTCGGTTTGTTCTTTATGCTCAAGTAACATGGGTCTTTTCCAACTGACTGGCCTAGATCATCAAGCATAGTCCGATATCTACAAACATTATTTGTTAGTATGGTCTACGAGGGACCACACTCCCACTGAGTTCATGTTCCACTATATCATTTCATTTTACAATCACTCATAAGGCCTCTAAAGGCCACATAAACCCAACAGGAGCGTCATAAATAAACAATCAAAAGGCTTGCCCTTATGATTGGAGGGGTGGCCTAGCCCTCTTCATTTTAAAAAAAATCAAATACCAACGTAATATAAATAAAAGTAAATAAAAAATTGGAGATTTTGATAGAACCGGCGGGTTCTTGATATTTAACAAATTTAGATCCGGTGGTTCCAAATATGGATCACCAATTTGTAAAACATTGTTTTGGAATCAGCTTGACTGATTGTCGATTTGGATCAGCTGGTTCCATCATGGATCACTGATTTTTAAAACATTTCTTTTTAAGAGTTCTCATCACCCATAAAGGTGCGTGACAAATGAAAAAAAAAAAAATGGAATGGGGGAGAATTAAGGTGATTTTGGGCTTCCACAAATCACAACCTCACACCTCCCAATCCTAATCTAACTTGGGCAATACTGAATGGGATTAGCATTTTTTGAAAGAAAAAGTATATAATGAAACCATTTACCTTTGATATAAGATAGTCACAATTACTTTTGACTATTGGATGTGAAATTGGGTGGCTGCATTTATTCCATTGACCAAGCTCAAAGTTCAATTTTTTTTTTGTTTGAACTTTGTGACACACTTAAGCTATCCAATTTCACATTCAATGTGATCCATAGAGCAAAGATAAATGGTCTCATTTTATACAATCCCTTTTCGAAATCCCTACTATATAGTACGATGTAAGATAAGTTCACATAGGCAAGTATAATAGTGGACCTCTCTTCAAAAAGCTAACTCTTGATCTACTTGAAAAACAGGTTGGGGCCTGTCTTCCGCGATAAATTACCCAAAAAATAAATAAAAATAGTGGGCCTCTCTACGGGCGTGAGTTAATCGATGGTGGCTGACCCTTTGGAGCAACATACTCTTTACCCCATGGGATTATTTTATACTCAATGTCTTTCCGGATTTTGTCAAGAGGCTGATATACCCTATAGGCTGTGACTATAACATGGGGCACAGAGATCAACAGTCTATGATCCAACTTATTTCACAAAGGAAAAAGTTTATATAAGGTCGAAGCTCTGAACAATCAAATGAAGTTGTGCCTTAAAACACACTATAAGAAGTTGTTTCAATGCCGAAAAACCCTCAAATCCAATCTTGACCTTGAGATACATGGATGTATAAAAAAGAAAAATAGTTAAAGTCTTGAAAATAGTGTATCTTGTAATACATTATCTAGACCATTAATTTTCAATATCTTTAAGTGTTTATAGATCTACTTAATCTACACTAATTTTTAAACTTTAAATTTTATAAGTAAAGATGAAAATAAATTTTCAGATCATCATAAAGATTTTCGATACTGAAACGATATTTTTCGAAATTATTTTAAAGTACGCCTTACTTTGAAAGTTTAGGGCTTCATCCTTATACAAACCACACCCTTTCACAAACTGTGGAAGTCATCGGTTCATCTCCGATCAAGAATAAAGACTACGGAGAATGTCCGGTTTGTTTAGACCATGGTTTACTCAACGATTACAATTTATGGTAGTTTGAATTCCCACAAAGTCTATAATTATCATTATCTGTTAACTCTATATTCCGATTTTAAAATATTTAATTTTTTTTACTACTTTTCCGAAATTTCCTAGTTTTTGTGTCGTCTCCATGTACCTTTTTTTTTTTTTTTTTTTGTTGGGAATTTTTAATCATGACATTCAAGATTTTCCAAATTTTGAGAGAGCTAAGATAAGAGAAAGTAGACTTGGGTTGGCTCGCCATGTACAATATAAATCCAGTGCTGCACCTATTAAGAGGTGTGAGTTGGTTTAAATAGAAGGCTCAAAAGAACATGATTAGTAGTAGTAACACAAGATAGGGCGACTTATGCCCTCACTAAGGGTATGACCTTGATAATGGGGTTGGGATCGGTGGTAGCACCACTTGTGCCCCAGCTATTCGATTATCACCTAACACATTAAAAAACCACTAACAATTTTAAAAATGGGTAGGGTATAGAGCAAAATGACAGATCATAATTCATGTCGAAAACCCCACATGGTTAGAAAAATGCTCTAATGATGATGATGGGTCAATAGTTTCTAAAAATTCTATTTCAAATAAATTTTGTATCATTATCATCATCATCATTTTTATTTCCACAACCACCACCACCACCACTGTGATGTTGTTGTAAGACTGGGTCTATGAAAAATTTTCACATGGAACTAGGAGTGTGTATCCTCTTATAACGTATTTTTCTATGTATGGGTGCAGGTCGTCCCATGTAGGTGTTTTTTACATGATTGTTTATGCCTTCACTCCTCTCTTTCTTATGTGCAACGCACTCAACTAGTAAAAGCCAAAAATTAACTATTATACTGATTTTGTAAAGTGGTTTGGCAATTTAGAAAATATTTTTTCTACTATTAATACTTAAAATTTTATTTAGAGAAGTTTATCAAATGAAAAAGTATATAATAAGACCATTTATCTTTGGTAAAAAATGATCACAATTAATTTTGACTATTGGATGTGAAATTGTATGGTCGAATTTATTCCATTGACCATGTACAAACTTCAAAAGAAAATTTTTTCAAACTCTATGACACACCCAAGCTATCAAATTTCACATCATATGGTTATAAACAATTGTGATCACCTTGTATCAAAGGCAAATGGTCACATTGTATACAATCCCTTATCAAATTACACTTAAAAGTAGTCCCACATTTTATCATCTGTCCACCTTTCTTTCGATCAACTTCCAAATAGCTCATCAATTAACATGTCATCTTGAATTTATAATTTATTAAATCATAGCTAGAACAGAATGTTAAATAGTTTAATTTTTAGGTGTTAATTGAAAATTTTCTCTTCAATTTATAACAATTTAAAATATGAGACTCAAAATTTATTTACAATAACATCAGTTGAAAATGAGGGATATGACACATGAAACATGCAATTACTTTTCTTGTTTGGAATAGAGATTGAAGGTTTCTTTAGGTAACAATGTTTTAATTAAAAAATAGTAGTTTATGAAAATTAGAAAGCATATATGTCGAATAAGAAATTTCACACCATCAAAATCTTTTTCTTATTTCAACTGTGATTTTATTTTTTTAATTCCTACTTATAGAAAACTTCTAAAACTGAGAAGAGAGAGAGATTTTTTGAGACGAAGTACCAGCTATTTGGCATATTTATTTTAGAGGAATCATACATGTCAACTGCAGGATTATTATTATTATTCTTATTATTATTTGAATGTTAGGATTATTTTCTTTTCACAGGAGCAATATATATATCAAGTGCAGGATTAAAGGGATAAGTAGAGACATCTCTCAGCCATGTCCCCAATTCTCCTCCTTGGTCCCCCAGAAGTCGAACACCCCCCAAAACAAACCCAAAATACCAGTGACACATTCATGGACCTCCTAAACCAATTCTTCGGGAAGCATGGGTCGAACGTGGGTCATGGACCTCCTAAACCAATTCTTCGGGAAGCATGGGTCGAACGTGGGTCATGGACCTCCTAAACCTTTACTCCGTGAAACTGGTCACCGGAAACCAATTCTCCGGGGAACTGGTCATGGGTCAACTCCGCCAGCTTCCCAATAACTGGAAACCCCTGCCTTCACTTCTTCTTCCATATTGTTCCCTATACTCCACCCAAAAAAAGGCACTAACCATTTCTCTCTGGCTTGGAACCACGATATCCTCTGACTACCCTCAAACTCATTGCTCAGCTTCGAGGAATTCGAGGCCAAGGCAAATCAGATGCAGAAAAAATGTACACAGCTGCCCTATGGCTTCACCAAAACCTTAGCCAAAAATGCCCACGTCTTTGGGGAGTTTGGATATTTAAAGGACTTGCCCGAGATCCCCTTTCTATTGATCGAAGCACCTGTTAGTGTATATATTGTATGGGCATATATCTCTTAATTAAATTAGGTGTCTAGAATTATGACAATATTAGTTAGTAATTATCAATACCTGTTGATATCTATCCATAATTGTTGGTGTCTATCCAGAATTGTTACTAGCCTTATATTTGTATAAGGTGTTATATATTCTTTATAAATCAATAAAGAGAGAGTTATTTACAATATTCTGAGTTTCTAATATGGTATCAGAGGTCAACCTCAGATCTGAGCTCGTGCCTCAGATTTGAAGTTGTCAGATCTGAGCTTGGTTTCAAATTCGTTCCGACTCTTTGTCAAACAGTTGCACCCAATCTGATGTTGTCTTTCTCTCTCTAAAGTGATCTCGACAGATAGTCGGGTTTTCTTTATTTTGGTGATCCGTACGGATTTTATCTCTCTCCTTCTTGATTCAAGAACCCAACAGAATCCCAGAAACTCTCTTAAAAAAAAAAAAAAGTCTCTCTCTTTTAGGTTGACGTCCACAAGCATTTTAGGTTGAAGCATGCATGGAAAAGCTTTGTGCACCCCTTAGCCCCGCACCCATATTTCCAACTATTCTTCTCATCCCTTATTTATTTTTCTTACCAAAGGATCCAGGAAGTCATCATTATTAATCAGTCTTGACCATGCAATTCGAATTTGCTTATTGCACTTTGAAGGATCCAGCACAAAGGAAAATCTGACCCCTGATCTCGGTATTATCATAAAAAAGACTCCCCTTTTACACAAAAACTTCAGCTCTCCTCTTCGTCCATAGTTGAATCAATCAATACTCTCAGTTTAATGAGAGAAACTCATAAACCAAGGAAGTACTGCCAAAGGCCTCAGATTCGCTTTCGACTCATCTGTTCTCTGCTGAGTTGTGTTTTGACTCTTTATCGAGTCGTGTTTCAACTCTCTGCAAAACAACCTTTATCTCTGTTCTGGACTGCGAGTTACTGAATCTGTCTCGAACTGCGAATTGCTAAATCTATCTCGGACTGCGAGTTGCTGAATCTATCTAAGACTGCAAGTTGCTGAATCTATCTCAAATCCACACCGAGTTTTGTTAGCTCTTCCAAGTGGCATTCTATTTTCTCAGCTGTCTCGACCGTTTTTTGTCTCCTGTGAAGATCTGGAGTTTTCTCAGTTGTCTCATCCTTTATTTTTCTCACTAAAGGATTCAGGGAGTCATCACTTTCAATGGGTCTTGACCATGCAATTCGAATTTGTTTATTGCACTTTGAAGGATCCAGCACAAAGGAAAATCTGACCACTGATCTTGGCATTACCACAAAAAAGACTCCCCCTTTACACAAAAACTTCAGCTCTCCTCTTCGTCCATGGTTGAATCAATCATTACTCTCAATTTATAGTGAGAGAAACTCATAGACCAAAGAAGCACTGCCAAAGGCTTCAGATTCACTTTCGACTCATCTGTTCTCTATCGAGTCGTGTTTCGAGTCGTGTTACGACTCTCTGTCGAGTCGTGTTTTGTCTCTGTTCTAGCTTGTGTTTTGGACTACTAGTTGCTGAATCTGTCTCGAATTACGAGTTGTTGAATCTATCTCGGATCCATACCACGTTCTCTGTTGGTGTTTTCAAGTGTCATTATGTGATTGTTGTTCAAGCAATCTGAGCATGGAGACCACTGCTTCTATTAGGCACGCCATGCACATGAAGACTTGAAGATCGAACTCATTCATTTTTGCAACTTATTGTTCAGTTTATGCTACTTATTGTTCAAACTCCAGCTGCTTTGTGTAAAAGCATCTTGAGTTTGAAAGGAAGTGTTAGTGTATATATATCTCTTGTATGGGTATATATCTCTGGATAAGATTAGGTGTCTAGAATTATGAAGCCATTTTTATGGAGCCTATTTATAGAATTGTATGATGATCTTTATAAAAGAGCTACATTATAGGAAATCTTCAACAAAGCTCAACCCAAAATCCTCAAAGCTTGGAGAAGATTTTGGACTCTGCAAACAGTCGTTTCATACTGATAAGTACGTACTTGTTTAAGTGCTCGTTGAGATTGAATCGCTCTCGTGGAGTCGAACACTCCTACCGGCTCTGCTTTAACCTTAATCTCTCTCGTGGAGTCGAACACTCCTACCGGCTCTGCTTTGACCTTGAATCTCTCTCGTGGAGTCGAACACTCCTACCGGCTCTGCTTTGACCTTGAATCTCTCTCGTGGAGTCGAACACTCCTACCGGCTCTGCTTTGACCTAGCGACCTGGTCTTGTCTTATAGATGAATTTTTTTTATCAAAATGTTTCTCTGATTGCTCAAGACATCTCTTTTCAACTGAGGAACAAAACAAGATCATTTTGTTATATTTTTAGTAAAATAGTGAAGGATATTCTATTAGTAATGCCCAAAGGGGTGGAGGGGATCCGTATTTGTTGTTCAGGTCGATTAAAAGGTACAGAAATAGCCAAAACTGAATGCAAAAAGTATGAAAAAACATCTCGTAATGTATTTCACCAGAAAATAGATTATACTCCTACAGAAGTATCTACTCGTTACGGAATCTCAGGTGTCAAAGTGAGGATCTCATATAGTAAAAAAAAAGAGGGACGTGCTATATCTGAAACGTACGAAATATAGTAAATATCGTAAAGGTAGATGTAGTAGGGGTCGCGAACCAAATGGTACAAAACTTGGTTATGGAAGATATGGCACAAAAAGTTGTGGAGCTGGTCGACTTTCATATCGAGCCATTGAAGCAATGCGTCGTGCTATGAGCGGACAATTCCGAAGAAATGGTAAGATATGGGTAAGAGTTCTCGCGGATCTCGCTATTACCAGTAAACCTACAGAAGTTAGAATGGGAAGAGGAAAAGGGAATCCTACGGGTTGGATTGCTCGTGTGTCTACGGGACAAATCCCATTTGAAATGGATGGTGTGAGTTTGTCAAATGCTCAACAAACCGCTACATTAGCGGCACACAAACTATGTTCGTCAACCAAGTTTGTTTAGTGGTTGTAACGTAATTGGTTACTGGAGAGAAACCGGGCTAGTACTCAAAAGAATTAGGTGAAGTGTTGTGTTTGTTCCTGAACGATGGAAGTGAAAAGACACTAAGGGAGAGTCCTTTCTTTTTACAATCGCTGAAATTGTATGACGAACATGCCTTCTTGTTTCAGGCGTACGACTCGAAGACGTAATTTCAATCTTCCGGCCTTTGGTAGTAGTAAAAAAACGAAAAAAGAAGAGCTAAGATTCAGGAAAGGAAGACCTTAGGTTAGGGTATTAGTTCCATTTGTTCAATGTAAGTAGTTTTCTTTTTATCCCTGGCGCTCGGCCTTATCGTGATTGCCTTCCTTTAGCCACCCAACAGAACACCCCTTCGAATCATCAGTTCAATTATGAATGATGAGGAAAGAAAGGCCGGGAAGGGCAGTCTTTATGGGGGGAGGGGGGGGGGGGGGGGGGGAAAGCCTGTATGTTTCTGGGGGGTGGGGGCTATCTATTTAGAAAGGGATCAGTCTCTATCCATCCATCCGAATACCACCGTAGGCTACCAAGTCAGTCTATTCCGGTGGTTGGTATATAAAAAAAATGAAGCAACACACTCAAACATGAACAGTTGGTTGGTGAGCTAGCTGCATTACTTGTGAGTCAACCCCCGCACATGGGCAAGCAGCGGAGGTCAGATCAACGCGAGGGCCACATACGTACATCAGTCGCATCTGTATAGTGTTGTTAGCAAGTTCAAGGCAGCGCACCATAATTGTTCCTAGTCTCTATTAGCAGAGAGCCTACTGAGTTCCCGGGGTCGAGCTGAGGCAGCCCGCTAGGCATGCATAATGCAGCAGCCCACTGGGCCTGCATGACGCAGAAACCCGTTGGGCTTGCATGACACAGCAACCAAACCTCGGGAACTCATAAGAGCCAATAATTATCAATAACTATTGATGTGTATCCAGAATTGTTGATGTCTATCCAGAATTGTTACTAGCCGTATATTTATATGAGGTTGTGTAAATTCTTTATTAATCAATAAAGAGAGAATTCTCTATAGTATTATGAGTTTCTAATAGGACGTGATGCTCGAAAACTCAAAAGAGAAGAACACGAAAGAAGGGAGAGTGAATTAGAGAAGAAAAAATTGTGTCGAAAGGATCAAAATGTGTTGGTATATTACCCGGAAAAGCGCTAATCCAATCAAGAAATCGAACTGCCCGAGAGAAGATCGCGTGGCTTAGGCCCTTGCAAGGTGCAGGGCTTCGAAGGTCAAAGGCAAGGAAGAGAGAGAGGTTAAATCATGCAAGGAGAGCATTGGAGAGGTATGATTCTGACCCCCAATACAGATATCTCCATGATGGGATTTCAGAAATTTTTGCCAAGGTAGCACCAAATCCCTGACCCTCGCAGCCAAATGGTGCCCATCTTTGGACTCTTCGTATAATCGAGAAAGTATCGCAAAAAGGATGTTCCCTAAAGATTCAGACCCAGAATACAAGAGGTATTACGCCTACTGGGTTCGAGATAGGCTGAGAAAATATGTGCTCGTGCCTCTTCGAAAAGCCCTTCAGCTGCCCGAAATCTATATGAGCACAAATCGATGAAGCACTCTACCTTATGACAGAGTAGCCTCAGTGGCCATGAAAACCTATAAGAAGCTCTTTCGAAAGCATGACGCAGAGAGGTTTGAGAGCTTTCTAGGAGAAGTAAAGAGAGGGGAGAAAAAGATAGCAGCTGGGGCTTTGCTTCCTCATGAGATATTGGCTTCTCGTGAAGACCAGGTGGCTGAGCTTCAATGGAGGAGAATGGTTGAGGACGTGAAAAAGCAAGGGAAGCTTAGCAACTGCTGAGCTGTTTGTGATGTTTCAGGATCCATTACGGGTACACTGATGGAGGTCTCTGGTTTCAGATCTTAGCGAAGAGCCATGAAAGGGGACTCTGGTAACTTTCTCATGCAATCCCCAAATACACAAAATTGAAGGGGAAACTATCTTTGAGAGGAAAGAGTTGGTGGAAACAATGGAGTGGGGCGGCAACACTGATTTTCAAAAGGTTTTTGATCTGCTTTTGATTTGTTTTCAGCGATATTGAGTTCGATCAGGCCTCTATGAAGAATTGGGAGCCTGATTATATGGTGATAGAGAGGAAGTTCAGAGAGAGAGAGAGGATATGAGAAGCCTCCTCAGATTGTGTTTTGGAACCTTAGGGACTCAAGGTCTTTCCCAGTGGTGAGTGGGCAAGAAGGGGTGGCACTAGTGAGTGGGTTTTCAAAGAATTTGAAGAATTTGCTGAAGGGGTTCATGGATAATGGAGGAGAGAAACTCTGAGCTCATAATAGAGGCTTCTATAACAGGGAAGCTTTTTGATAAACTAGTTGTCATAGACTGAACCATAATTAGGGAATGACTTGAATGAGGAAATCTAAATTGTTAATGCAGAGAGAGAATTGAATGAAATTTTTCTTTTGCTTCTTTTGTTATTTATTTCTCTAAACTAAGGATTTGGAAAGATGATGCAATTGCATATTACTAATGGACCAAATAAGCAAAGCCTCGTCTCATAACTCATTGAAAATAACCTTTATATTGATCTTCTCAGTTTGAATATTGTGTTTTGTGAAAAAAAAAAAAAGTTTGAAAATCTAAAAATAATGTAAATTGCAACAAATTATCTAGGTCGTCTACTTTGGGCTAAAAGTAAGTATTATAGATCCGCAAGATTGGTACCATTTTTTGAGTTTCTAATTTTATTGTTGATGTTGGAAATTGATTTTAGAGCCATCATGGAGATTTCCATTATCGAAAGTGCTTTTTAGATAAAGATTTGAGGTGAAGCTTTATTTTGTTCTCATAGAGCCTAAGCCTTATAGAAACTTCATCCATTTGTAAAATGATTTTGCAAGTGGGGGAATAACGATATATTGTTAAACCAAATCCATTTTATTCCAAAATTTAGAGGTAAAAAATCAGGTCAAACATACAAATCACTAAAAAATAAGTAATATTAAATAATCGTGAAAGATATAATTATGATTTGGATTTTTTGATGGATACAACAAAATCCTTAAACAATATATTTGTCTTATAACAAATTTTTGTCAATATTTTCATTAGATACAACAACAATGCTCACTTTGATGGATTTATTGGGAGCGCATAATGGAACAACAACAAAAATACTAAACACAATTATTACATTAATATAATAATAAGAATTGTAACCTTATAGGATTACTCTTAAATATAGCAAAAAGAAGACCCTTAGTTTAGTTTGGGATTGAAGTTAACAAAAGCATAAAAAACCTAAAAATATGACGGTAGGAAAAAGTTTACATAAGGGCTCAGTTTTATACCGTACGGCAAGGTGCACCTAAAAATCCCACTAGTGAAGGTTGTTCTTATGCCGGAAAACCTTCAAATCAATGATCTCGACATCAAGATTCATAAACATGAAAAAAAAAAGATGGGATTTCTAGTCCTAAAATAGTTCATCTTCTAACCTATTATATGAACCATCTATTTTTAAGTATTCATAGATCTATTGATCGTCACTATTTTTAAAATTTTAAATTTCATAATCGGAGGCGACAATAAACTTTCATATAAGGCCTTGTTGCACCCAAACTACATTTTCAACATAGTTTTGAAACGCACCTTACTTCAAAGGTATAAGGTTGATACCTTATACAAACCTCACCCATGACAAAAAGGGCCATCCGAAGTGTGTTATTTTATACACTAATAAAATAACAAAAACCCCATAAAGGTAATATTAAACAAACTTATACATACAAAAAGCAAGCAAATAGTACTAATCAAACTTCTACATACAAAAATAAAGCGAGACGCAGTTTAGGCCTGACAATGGGCTCGTCAGCCCAACCTAGCCTGGACCAAAAGAGATGGCCTAACCTGGGCTGGGTCATGATAAGGCTAGCAGGCCTAGCCCTATTTTTTTTTTTTTTCTTTTCTTCTTCCTTACTCTTAGGGCTAGGCCTGCCCAACCCAGGTCAGGGCCAGGATTTGGCCACTTTAGCCCAAACCTAAGGGACTAGAGTCAAGCTAGGGCCAAGATTGGTCCTACCCAAGCCTGACCCATTGCCAATCCTAAAAGCAACAAAATGCTTACTTATACGAAACAACATGTGAAAGCAAACCCAAATATTCAAACTTCACCCCGAACTCCGAGCAGCTCAAATCTTTGGTTGTGATTTATGCAATCTCTTGCTCTTATAGCGATGCTCTTGATTTAGAGGAAAGAAAATTTTTCATTGAGTTACTCTTCCTTTAACTTTGCCTATTATTTTGAGTGGCCTGGAAGGAAGTGTACAGGAGAATAAACAAATAAATTATTAAAAGTTAGGGTAGAGGAGATTCTCTCTAGACGCATTTACATTTCTGCAAAGCAAATAATCTCCAACATTTGAAAATGAACTAGAGTTAGCCTATTTGAAGATGAGAATTCCAATTGGAGTAGAAAATTGACTTTTTGGTAAAGATATGGGTGGAAAATCAACTTCTCATCAACAATTTTGTTAGGTTCAAATAAATGAAAATATCAAGATATGCCTTTCAAAAGCTTGGTTTCACCCACTTATTCCTTCATTTTTCATTGGCAAAAGAGCGACCTAACTCCACAATATCAAGAGAATTCCATCGCAATTAATTTGCAACAAATTTCAAGGAGTTATGGATGATTTTGTGGAGAGATGTCCACAAAATCAACAACTACATCATTTCTATACAATTTTTCCATATGTTTCACCATTTTTTTTTGCTGGATTCCTCTTATTCTGGTTTCACATAATCGTATAGAACAATCCTAGCAATGATTTGCCTCAAATATCACCCAAACACTCAACATATAAGATGAGTCATGGGTCTTTTATTGTGCACAAAATATAATTTTACCAACATTTAAAAATTAGTCACAGTTGAGCTTCAAAATTACCCTCCATCTATGATATATGTATAGAAAGACCCATAATATACATTGTACATAAAACCGTAAGAAGAGGTATAACAATAAAGAAAAAAAAGTCACAGAAAAAGAAGTCAATAATATAAGGCAAAAGTTTATATAAGGATGCAACCTTGTAATGTAGAACTACGGATGCACCTCAAAAATCCATCGGAAAAGGTAGTTTTAATGTTGAAAAACCCTTTGATTGATCAGCTCGACATCGAGATGTATGACCATAAAAAATAAAAAGATTTTAAGTCTCAAAAATAGTAAATTTTACGACATATTATCTACACCGTCAAGTTTCAATATTTTCATATGATCTACTTGATTTTAACCATTTTTGAAATTTAAAATTTTATAATTAGATATAAAAATAAATCCCAAGAACATTTTACATCAAAATTATATACCATAATAAAATTTTAACGTGCACCTAACCACTACAGTTACGGATGCATCCGTATGTCAACTGCACCCATAATATAATGTGAATCTATTTCTAGAATGTTAAGTTGAACTTAAAACACTTCCCATGTTCTTGAAAATTATGTAAAAGAATTAGTGTCTTAAAATATTATAAAAAGAAGAAGAAGAATGGACATGGACATAGGCTTTTAAAATAGGGGTTGCCGACAAAAAGACCCTAAATCTTTTGTGCATGGATGTTCCAATCATCTCCTCTCATTAAAAGTCAAATTGAATAGCTTGAGGTGAGTCACAAAGTCCGAGAAATTTTTTTTTTTTTGAAACTGTCTATTAAATAACACTCTTACAATCACCCATTTTGAAATTTAAGAAGCAAGAATGATTATAACCTCCCGGTACAAAAGATAAATAGTCTATTTGTAGACAATCCCTTTAAAATATATAAATATTAGTCATAAAATTTCAAGAAATTGGTTGTGAACTGTTTTCGAAATGTATAAAAGTGAATTTGGTCCTTGTGTTTTAACAAGCAAAATTTTTTAAACCTCTAAGAATTCATCATTAGTTCGAAATTCGCCCTTAAACGTTTTTATATGGCAGAAGATGAAGATCTAATGAAATGATGACATTAATTTTTTAGAGTCTTTTAGAAGTTCTTAAAAAAAGAGAAATTAGAGTCGTAATGTAATTTAGAACTTAAGAAGATAAAAGATTTAGAATACAATTTTATTTTGATATTTAGTAAATCAAATTGTATTAAGAAATTCAGAAAGTTCATTAAAGATAAATTTCAGAAGCATAAAAGCCGTTGAAACAAGGATGGGAAGGAACATAAAAGTCTATATAGATTTTTGTTCAATTCGCCTAAAAACTTTCTCCCCTAGAAACTCTAAATGTACAGGTTGTAGTAAAATGCTCCAAAAAATCATTAAAATACAACAATGAGGGAAGAAATAAAGTTTACATTTAGCTTTTAATAATTCAATATAAGAAATTTGTAAGTTGCTTATAAACTATTTTGCTGTGATGAAGATTTACGAAATGATAATGTTAACTTTCTCCATCATTTCAAAGTTCTTAAAAATGGAGAAATTAGTCATAGATGCAACGGATTACACTTGATACCTAGAACTTAAAAACATAAAGAATTTATGTTAAATATTTATAAATCATAATAAAAGATTCTTGTATTTTGAGGATCTGAATATTCAGTATAAATAATTTTTAGAAGCACAAAGAAATTAGAATAGTTGATGTTTTTCAGACTGTTTTAATAGGAAGAAAGAGACGTTAAATAGCAAATATTGTATGAGCGTTTAGGTAACTTATAATACTAGAAGAAACAGTCGACTACAAGATTAATTATGTACCATCATTTTTTCGTGCCAAATCTCGAAAAACACCATTAAATCACTTTTTTCAGATATTTGACCATCGGATGAATCAAAACATGGATAAAGGTGCCCAAAAAAAAAACATAGATAAAGGTCACGTCCCTCTAACCCTAGTTTATAAATAGGACCAAATACACAACCTGGTCATGCTCCAATCCCGCTGAACAAAGGGCACCACGATTGTCAACATTTTTCATCACAGTGACGAAACATGGCCTTGTTCGAAAAATTTTGTATCCCAAAACAAGGCTAATGAATGTTCAATAAATATTGTGTACATTAAATAAATATTCAATGTGTAGGAGTACCCTGATAAAATCCATTATATAATTATAATTAAATGAAAAATAATTATTATTAACTATTGATTTATAATTATATATCCAATTTATCTAATTAGATATTAAAATAAAAATTAATAATCTAGAGAATGATAAAGATGGATAGACAAAAAGGATTAAATTTGAATAAATTAATAATGAAGAGTAAAGGGGTAACCATCTTGTGCAATATATAAAAGAGAATATACAAGTATAATGCATTCACGATATTTACCAATAATTGGAGTTACATTTGTAATTATTGTAATATACATTACATTTAAGTCTCTTACCAAAAAAAGTCTTCTCTCCATTTGATATGTCTTGAACTATTTCATCCATGTTCTCCCAAAATTGTCTCTTAATTACATCCACTAATCCTACTTGAGATGCATAAGCACTAATAAT
>NW_006498507.1:1709964-1728872 GCF_000471905.2 Amborella trichopoda | reverse complement strand
TCTCTCTCTCTCTCTCTCTACTACGTAACAATACAACGATACTCGTCCGTACGAACAACTACTCTACTTAACTACCCACCCCACCACCCCTTACCTCTCCTACTAACCTACCACCCTCCTCCACGTCGTCGTCCACTCTCTCTCTCTCAACGTACTTCTTCGTCCCGAAACCTACTCCACTCCTACTCCACTACCTCCTCTCTCTCTCTCTCTCTCTCTCTCAACATGGCCCCAATTCTCCTCCTTGGTCCCCCAGAAGTTCACCTCCCCAAAAACCCAAATTCCAGCAATCCCCATCATGAAACCCTGAAATCTGGCTACCCCCAAAACAAAACCCAAAATACCAGTGACCCATTCATGGACCTCCTAAACCAATACTCTGGGAAAGTGCTCATGGGTCGAACTGAAAACAACTCTGCCACCTTCCTAACAACTGGGAACCCATGCCTTGACTTCTTCTTCCACATTGTTCCCAATACTCCGCCTGAAAAAGTCACTCACCTTCTCTCTCTGGCTTGGAATCATGATTCTCTGACTACCCTCAAACTCATTGCTCAGCTCCAAGGAGTTCGAGGACAAGGCAAATCAGATCGAGAAAATTTTTACACAGCTGCACTGTGGCTTCACCAAAACCACCCAAAAACCCTAGCCAAAAATATCCACTTCTTTGGGGAGTTTGGATATTTAAAGGACTTGCCTGAGATCCTGTTTCTACTGATTGAAGGACATGATGCTCGAAAACTAAGAAGAGAAGAGCACCAACGAAGGAAGAGTGAATCAAAGAAGAAATATGCATTTCGCTGGATATTCCGCCGACGGAGAAGGATCAAAATATTCCCGAGTCGTAGACAGAAAACGGCAAATCCAGTCAAGAAATCGAACCGCCCAAGAGAAGATCGTGTGGCTGAGGCGCTTGCGAAGGGCAGGGCTTTGAAGGCCAAAGCCAAGGAAGAGAAAGAACAGAAGCAGTTAAGACATGCAAGAAGAGCATTGGAGAGGTATAATTCTGACCCCCAATACAGATATCTCCATGATAGGATTTCAGAAACTTTCGCCAACTTATTGGCCTCTGACCTAAACCATACAAATTCTGGTAATACCAAATCCCTGAGCCTCGCAGCCAAATGGTGCCCATCTTTGGACTCTTCGTATGATCGAATAACCCTAATTTGTGAGAGTATCGCAAAGAGGATCTTCCCTAAAGACTCAGACCCTGAATACAAGCTTTTAGAGGAGAGGTATTATGCCTACAGGGTTCGAGATAGGCTGAGAAAAGATGTGCTCGTGCCTCTTCGAAAAGCCCTTCAGCTCCCCGAAATCTATATGAGCACAAATCGATGGAGCACTCTACCTTATGATAGAGTAGCCTCAGTGGCCATGAAAACCTACAAGAAGCTCTTTCGAAAGCATGATGCAGAGAGGTTTGAGAGCTTTCTAGGAGAAGTAAAGAGAGGGGAGAAGAAGATAGCAGCTGGGGCTTTGCTTCCTCATGAGATATTGGCTTCTGGTGAAGACCAGGTGGCTGAGCTTCAATGGAGGAGAATGGTTGAAGACATGAAGAAGCACGGGAAGCTTAGCAACTGCTTAGCTGTTTGTGATGTTTCAGGATCCATGACAGGTACACCGATGGAGGTCTGTGTAGCCTTAGGGCTTCTGGTTTCAGATCTTAGCGAAGAGCCATGGAAGGGGAGTGTGGTAACTTTCTCATGCAATCCCCAAATACACAAAATTGAAGGGGAAACTATCTTTGAGAGAAAAGAGTTCGTGGAAAGAATGGAGTGGGGCTACAACACTGATTTTCAAAAGGTTTTTGATCTGCTTTTGAAGGTTGCAGAAAGCGGGGGGTTGGAGAGAGAGAAGATGATAAAGAGGTTATTTGTTTTCAGTGATATGGAGTTTGATCAGGCCTCTATGAGGAATTGGGAGACTGATTATATGGTGATAGAGAGGAAGTTCCGAGAGGGAGGATATGGGAAGCCTCCTCAGATTGTGTTTTGGAACCTTAGGGACTCGAGCTCTATCCCAGTTGTGAGTGGGCAAGAAGAGGTGGCACTAGTGAGTGGTTTTCAAAGAATTTGCTAGAGGGGTTCATGGATAATGGAGGAGAGATAAACTCTGAGCTCATAATGCAGGCTTCTATAACAGGGAAGCTTTTTGATAAACTAGTTGTCATAGACTGAACCAGCTTCTTCAACGTAAACAATTAAGGAATGACTTGAATGAAATGATTTTTATATTTTCCTGAGAAGCCTTGAATGAAATGAGATTTTTTAGTTGCTTCGCATTAAAAGAATCAAGGGAAACAATATAGTGAATATACTACAGAAGACTTTGTAGTTTATTGCTAAAAGACCACACAAAAAATCTTACTTCGAAAAGGAAAATCAAGGGAAACAGCCGAATACAGTTTAAAGAACCACAATATTAGAGAGCAGTACTTAAATGCTCACAGAACATATATTTATTGAAATAAGAAAAAGAGAGCCAAAGCCCACAAACATGCAGGATGAATAACACATACTTTGGTTGGTTTTATGTATGAATGACACACGAAGCCCTGCATACAGAACATAAATTGCTAAAACCCATCATTCTATCAGTTTTCTCAAATTCTCAAATTCTTGATAACAGAAGAATTTATAGGGAAATGTTATGTAGACAAATATTTCTTTTCAGTTTCACAAAACAAAGATTGATGGAACATGGGCATTCAATTGAATAAAATTGCATTCATTGAACGTTTTATTATCAGTAAAAAGAATTTTTATGGTAAGCAGAAAGAGATGAAGATGGGAAAGGACATCCCCTCCATCAGAAAATAGGATAAGGGCTCATTTCGCCTCAACTATAAGACTCATGTCCAACCATCCACTTTGTAGATCCTGATTCCAGGCCAGGCCTATGGGCCTGGTGGCAAGGCCAAGGTAAGTGGAATAAAAAGTAATTAATTCAAGGAACTAGGAAGTTACTCAAAAAAAAATAAAGATATCATAGCCATCTTAGAAAGAGAAGTTAGAAAGAGAAGATAGTGAGGCTTCTAATAGTAAAGGAATAAAGTGGGTAATAAACGAATAAAGAGAAGACAGATAAGAGGACCATGGGTGGAAACAGGTTTCTAACAATGAAGAGGAATATAGTGAGGATCCTCCACCGAGTTGACGCCCTCGTCGATCTTCTGTGCAAGTACTCTTTGATGATCCTCAAATTGCCAAAGAGTTGCCAGCTAGCCTCACTCTCTGGTAGTCCCTTCCACCTGACTAAATCGTTTTTATGCATAGCCACGCTTCGACTGCTGCTTACTCAATCAGCCAAGAAGCATTCGACCTCTTTCTCAAATAAGGTTCTGGTGTTTGGAGGTTACAGGTGGAATATTCCTTGTCTCGTCACCTTGGTCTTTATTATCAGGTGAGAGGATCATGGGTGGCAACAGGCTTCTAACAATGAAAAGGAATGTGTGAAAGCCATTCTGGGTGGGAAGGTCATAATTTTTGGGAAACCACTTACGATAGTTATTAATAACAAAGACAAAATCACATCTTAGTCTAGTCTAACTGGAGTTTACCTGGTCTTTGCTAATGTAGATAGCAGAAAATCAGTCTAGCAGAGGTTTAATATGAAACAAGACCACGGGTGATTGAATTCCATTGGTGGTAGAGAGAGAGAGAAAACTGGGATAACAGACGATTCATTTAAGAATATTAGTATATTGATGCCAAATAGTAGAGAAAAGGCTCCGATGATAATGATTACCAAATGTCGTAGAAAGCAGGTTTCAGCTGGACATGTTCGACTTGCAACAGAAAAATTCAAGTATCCAGCCAAAAATATGGTATCAGCAGGAGACTTTATGCTATATTAAACTCCATATATAGATGAAAGATGTCCGTCTAAACACGAAACTGTCAATAGATACAAAGTTTAATAATTGTAAACAGAACCAAATTCACAACTATGACAAGCTAATAAAGCACACTAAGTAACCAACAGAAGCAGGTAACAAGAAAAACTATTTTCTAAATGACCGAACAACCATATTTGAAGTCTTCGGCTGACCACCGTTCATATTGCAACATCATAGGTTTTGGGTTATTGCGACAAATGACCCCAAAGAACATCTGTGCTGGAACAAAATGTTGTGTATGTGGTTTGTACATGAGCAATATTAGGATACTAGAATGTGAAATATGGATCACAAAAGCAAGTCTCCATTGTTTCACCATCAAAAGTAACATAACTATGCTTGTCAAGAATCCAAAAAGTAAATCTTCAAGAATAAGTATTCTTGACTTTTCCCAGTGGTCTATACTTAATACCCATCACATATACCAAAAAAAATGCATACACAGGTCATATTTGGAACATGGTCATCACTCAACAGAATAAATAGTTAAGTACAAAACTACAATGTATGTTTATTAGTAGAGAGCCATGGGGCTTTGGGCTAGATTTTTATTTGAAAGCACAATATTCTCCTTATAGAATCCCAATAAATAACGTTTTCCCAAAGCAATTCTCTCCATATAAAGTCCTAATGATAAGATTCATATAGGTTTAAGATAATTTTTTAAAGAAAAAAATTTATATAAGGTTGAAACCTTAAGATATAGAAATAAAGATGCACCTCAAAAATTCATCAGAAAAGGTTGTTCTAATGTTGAAAAACCCTCTAATTGATCATTTCGACAGCGAGATGTATGAATATGAAAGAAAAAAACAAAGAAAAAAATATATATTCTGTCCCAGAAATAGTGCATCTTGCAACACATTATGTAGACCGCTCATTTTCAAGATTTTCATATGTTTATAGATCTACTTGATTTTAAACATTTTTGGAGTTTAAAATTTTATAATTAGATATGAAAATAGATTTTCAAATAATCATTTTTAAAGATTATGTTTAAGGATTATTCCGATCAAGTAAAAAGACAAAAAAGCCCCTGAATGTTTAAGGATTATTTCGATCAAGTTTTTATTTGAATTATTTTTTATTGTTATTCAGTGTGTCCTATAAAGATTATGTACACCTCAAATTTCATGTGGATCTAATTTGTAAAACAATAAAAAATGAAATCAACTAGTTGCCATCAAATCGGCCCAGATTCAATCTGAACCATTGGAATGGTGCTTGTGCACCCCTCAAGTGCCCACACAATGTGGATGCTATATTTTTCCTATTAACTTGGCCTAATGACTATTTCACTATCAATAATCTCCTCCATTAAAAAGGCCCACCATCTCAAGACCTCAACAGTTGGAGAACTTGCATAAACGTCACACCTACCCACCTACCAATCCACAGAATATTCACCTTTCCCAGACACTAATTTCTGGCACTTATCACCATAAAAACACATTTCCCATCACTCCGTTGATGGCCTGCCTAACTAAGGTCATCAACTTCTTTACCAAAGCCACCTGAAAACCATTAATGGACCGTGCAGAAAATCACTCTACCAAGGAAGCCACCAAAAACCCACCCATATGCCTCACACAAACCCACCCTTCGATCTTTCTATGACCACACCTTGATTTTTTATTCCATATAGTCCCCAATAACTCATCAAGAAAAACAACACACATACCTATAACTTTGAACCATTGTTCCCTCGCTACTTACGATGCACAATTACAGTTATAGATATGGCTGCAACATCAAAGGTTTGCAATTCAACATGGTTTTAAAGGTATCCGACATGGACAGAGCCCGCTTTGGAGTATCCATGCATCGTAGCTCACCAACTCTAAAACTCATATGCAAACTACAAATTGTTAGAAAATCATCATCATTATCCGAGCCATATCCCAATTATCTAGGGTTGGTTACATGAACTTGTTCCAACACATTCCACTCCATCAAGGGTCATACCCTCAATTAGACCATAAATCGCTATATAATGCAATATTAAAATTTACCGGCAAACAACACCAGCAAAATTAACTGCGTTTTAAGAGAGACAAATAAAAATCATGAAGGAAATCACAAAAAGAAAGAACAAAACACGCAGATATGAGTATTCTGACAGGAGCCACAAGAAAAGAAGAAGAAAAAACACCCACAAAGGTCACTCTCTCACACTCTACACAATCTCAAAGATCAATTTTTTTCATTCATAAAATTCAATCCCTCCATTACATGTATGTGTAACCCTTTTATATAAGGGTCCTTTCCAAAACTTTCTAAAAAATATATTCTCTTCCTTATCTAATAAGGGTGTACGCCTCTTAATGTTAGGATGTAAGCCGTCCATGCAACCTAAACAAATAATGTAACTCTTATCTCTTTAGGAAAGATAACCCATTAGGTCTCCCAACTCCTGTTAGAAAACGTAACTCCTATTGCTAAACGATATCTAAATAAACACTCCTATCCCTAATAGATGACTCCACCCTAAATGTTATATAGAGAAACAATCCCAAATACGTATTACCAATTCAAAAGGATAAACCTATCTCTAAGAGACTTACCTCTAAAACAAAGAGATTATTTCAAGTTAAAGATGGACTCTAAAATTAACGAACCAATCAAACTTAACCTAAAAATCCTAATTTTAATCATTAATCCTAATAAATAAAAATAAAAATCCTACCCAAACTCTAAAAATAAAAATAAAATTTGTAGCCACCAGATTTTGATCTGCATCATTCTCCTCTCGTTGGAGAAAATCCGTCCTCGAGTTTTAAAATGCACTAAGATAAAATTTGTAGTAGTCCCGCCGCCTTCTTCAGCCTGAATATTGACAAAACGATCCTGTGACCTGTGAGTTACTGCATAGATCAACAAGGTTTCCAAAAAAGCTAGGCGGCCCCTAGGCAGCCTGCCTAGCGACCAACGGCTAGGCGGGCGCCCAAAACCTCGAGCACCCCGTAGTCCGACATGGGCCAAAAGCCAAGGAGAAGAAAAAACACCCACAAAGGGAACTCTCTCACAGTCTACACGACCTAAAAGATCAATTTTTTTCATTCATAAAATTCAATCCCTCCATTACATGTTCGTGTAACCCTTTTATATAAGGGTCATTTCCAAAACTTTCTAAAAAATATATTACCTACATTGTCTATTAAGGGTGTACACTCTTAATGTTAGGATGCAGTCCCTTAATGTTAGGCTGCAAGCCCTCCATGCAACCTAAACAAATAATGTAACTCTTATCTCTTTAGGAAAGATAACCCATTAGGTCTCCCAACTCCTATTAGAAAATGTAACTCCTATTGCAAAATATTATCTTAATAAACACTCCTATGCCTAATAGATAACTCCACCCTAAATGTTATCTAACGAAACAATCTTAAACACGTATTACCAATTTAAAAGGGTAAACCTTTTTCTAAGAGACTTATCTCTAAACCAGAGAGATTATTTCAAATTAAAGATGGACTCTAAAATTAACGAACTTATCAACCTAAACCTAAAATTCCTAATTTTAATAATTAATCCTAATAAATAAAAATAAAAATTCTACCCAAACTCTAAGAAAAAAATTAACAAAAAAGCCACCAAATTTTGATATGCGCCACTATATTTCTTCTCAATACTTCCACCCATGTCCTTCTAGATCCCTTACCCTTTTAGAGCTTTCCACTTAAACCAAATCACCCCTCCCAACTGATGCAACTCTAGGTCGATGTTGCTCATGGTCAACCCATCTAAGTCTATTGTTCCTCATCTCATCGCCTATTAGAGCCACCCCTAAGTTCTCTCGGACGTATTCATTCTAAATTCTATCATTTTTTATCTTTCCACATATCCATCTCAACATACCTATTTCAGCTACACTCATTCTACGGATATGTTGTTTATTGAATGCCCAACATTCCATTCCATAAAGTATGACTGGTCTTAGAACTGTCCTATAAAACTTCCCCTTCAGTTTCAATGGTACGCAGTGATCATATAAAACTCCGAAAGCATATCTCCACTTCGCCCAACAAGCTCTAATTCTATGTGTGACATCTTGGTTGATCTTTCATTCTCATGGATTATCGACCCCAAATATTGAAATCAATCTTTTTTAGACACTTCTTGGCCATCAATTGTAACTACTACCTTGTTTCTACTCTATTATTACTAAATTTTTAGTTTGGCTAATTTTAAAACCTTTAGATAACAAAGCATCCCTCCAAAGTTATAACTTGGCATTAATGTTGGGTCTAGCCTCATCAATCAAAACTCTCATCCACGAACAACATAAACATGTTACATCATCTTGTAGATGCCTAAATAACTCATCCATAACCAAAACAAGGATTTATGGGATCAATGTTGACCCTTGATGTGGGCCTAATGTCACTAAAAACTTGTTTGCCTCTACTAGTTGTCCTCACACTAGTTAGTGCTCTCTTGTATATATCTCATCATATCAATATATCCTTTAGAGACTCCTTTCTTTTCCAATACCCGCCAAATTAACTCTAGGTACCTTATCATATACTTTCTCTAAATCAATAAAGACCATGTGGAGGTCGTTTCTCATCTCCCTAAACTTCTCAATCAATTGCCCAAGTGGAAAAATAGCTTCAATTGTTGACCGCCCAAGCATAACATTGAACTAAATTTCCAATACACTCATTACATGTCTAAGTCCTTGCTCAATCATTCTCTCCTACAGCTTTAGTGTGGCTCACAAGTTTGATCCCTCGATAGTTAGTAAAGTTCTATGTCTTTTTTGTTCTTGTAAATAGGTACCTTAATACTTTTCCTCCATTAATCTAGCATTTATCTGTTCTCAACATCTTGTTGAACAGTTTGATCAACTAAAATATGTCAATCTCTCCCATGCACTTCCAAACCTCTATTGGGATCCATCTGGTGCTAAAGTCTTTTCAATCTTCATCTTTCTCGAAGCTTCTTTCACTTCAGATATTTTAATCCTACAAATGTATCTATAACCTCTGACCTTATCTATGTCAAGGATTGCTCCTAAAGTTGTGCTCACATAGAGTTAATCATTTAACATTTTTTGAAAATAAATTCTCCACCTTTTGTTTACTTTGTCATCATTCACCAAGACTCTCTGATCTTCACTCTTAATGCATTTAAAATGATCTAGATTCCTACACTTCCTCTCTCTCTCATTTTTGCTAGTTTGTAGGCATCTTTTTCACCTGCTCTGATTGTAAGTTGTTACGTATATTAAGCAAATTGGAAACAACCTTGCTACATAACTGCACTTTTGTCTCACCTACTTTACAAATATTTTCCTATTTTGGTATCATATGCATGTCAAATAGGTATCAACAAATATACCAACACAGATTCTCCTGCTTGTAAGCTAACCATTGACTACATCATTTTAGAGACTTGCTCTTCTTTTTTGTTTTGAGCATATATATATGAACTACGGCAAACTATGAAAATATGGATCGATTCATCATTTTGAAGAGCAAACGTAGCACTTTGAAGATATGCATATGTTCAACCAACTAACGGATTTTTTTTTTTTGGGGGGGGAACTAATCATGAAACTTAATACTAATAAAGAGAATGATTTCGTTATCTCTTTGTAATAAATGTCAAATTCTTGAACGAAATCCAGGCCAAGAACATGGCCAAGGGGCAAGGCCAAAACGCCAAGTCAAGAGTGAGAAACAAAGAGTTACACAATGCAACAAGAGCATTAAAGTGCTACAATTTGAAACCTGATAAAGGTTCTCCATAATAAGTAGTTGTGAAGTGTTTGCCATATTATGGAGTTCTAACTTGAAAAACATACATTCCAGCAAGCTAAGAAGCCTACGTCCTTTCTGTACCATGGAGATCGTTGAAGAGGGTGGCAGCAGCAATGTCATTGCATAGGCATCATTGAGGGCAGTGTGTTTCTGGCTCCTATTCCCTATTTTAACAATATAAAACATCTTTGCAGGGAACTGAGGGTCACCATCCGCCACATCCATAGAGAGGCATATCAGGCAGAAGCCATGGCAAACGAAGGGACCGCTCAGAACCCAAATGGATCATATCAAGCTGGCTAAAACCACTTTCTCTATCCAATCTCTTCTCCTATCTCTCTCTCCACCACTTTCTTAACCTCCCCTCCCTTCACCTATCCTTCCTCTCTCTACCCTCCATAGAAAATGTAGAGCACCCATCGATGTGGGCTGCCTAACAAATGACTCCTCTCACTAACAATCTCACTCTTTCTCCATCTCTATCTCTCAACTCCTTTTTCTTCGATCTACTAAAGCCTAAGGAAAATCTTGGTACATTTTTGTAAAGCACTTGGCTTGTGGGCGGCCACCCTGACATCTTGTAGGACTTTTGTAAAACTCTCACTTTATATAACATATCATTGCCACTTATAGGAAAAAGAAAAAGAAGCGCCTTGCAGCAAATGATTCCCACCTTTTTTCTTATTTCTTTTCAATAAAATTGTAACCCTATTTGGACTCCTTGTATGATGGAATAACATTAATTTCAAGATCATTCCTTTCTTGGAGTAGTCTCCTCATTTGGTAAACCAAATCATATGCTTAGGACTCTCTGCAAGCTTCTTGGCACCATGCAATGGAACAATAACACCAAGACAACATCCTTTCCATTACATACCAATTTCTTAAAGTACCACATTTTAAAAACCCAGCAAATGAAACCACAAGTTGCAACTACATGCAATAAATTAAACTCTAAAAGAAGCCAACGTAACATAAAACTTGCTAAAGTAGTGAAATTTACACAAGTCCTCATTTGGCACTATTTTAGGTAACCAAGGAAGCATTTACCTCTTCTAGATAATTTTAGCCCTGTAAATCCCAAACAAAGCCCCAACACCCCCATATCAGTAGAAGGGTTCCATGAACTCAAATTGGCAAATGGAAAAACATGAGGCCAATCATATATTATCAACAAATAATTATTAAATATAAAAGAAAACTCAAACTGTGAGAATTGAGATAGTACGAGGTATAACAATTCCTTTAGGTTTTGTCTTAAAAAAAATGATTTGCAAATTGCAAAAGTCATCCAAAATGTGGTTTGCTTTGACCATACTGTACTATTGTAAATCAGCTAGTTCTTATGCCTTTGCACTTGGCTAATCTTTCCAGAATAGAGAGTAGATATTTTGCTTTCCGTTTTCTCTTAGTATGAAAACCTATTGAATTATAGTAAGTCACACTATACTATATGAGATTATATTGCATGTTTTGTACATACATATATATTTCTACATAAAGGCCAAGACGAAGGGAAGATGACAAACAAAGTGGAGCCAGAGTTGCAAGTATTGGTACATTGAAGTACTCTTAAACATCAAACATGAAACTCTAGCTCACTTTCCTTTCAATGAAGCCATTTAGAGAGGATGAACATAAAAACTAAAAATGAATTAGGAAGGACTAAAGATAAATACAAAGGTTACCAAAGTTATAAAGGGTTTCAATCAATAGTCTCTAGGAAAACCTTTGCTGCAATGGCAAAAGGCTTCAATCAAATTGATGTTGCCGTAGCATATTCATAACAAATCTATGTGAAAAAAATATTTTGTCAGAATTAGCACTAGATATATGAGACCTCTAAGGCAGTATATTTCTCATACCATTGCAGCCCACCCTTCTATGACATCTCATCAGTGTAGTGTCTGTATGTGCATGTGAAAAGGAGTATATTAAGGGATATGAGCTTTTGAGTTTTCGATTATTCATATATTTACTTGGAACCTTCTAATGGCCAATGTAGTTTTTGCTCCTAAAGAAACGTGCCTATAATGTGTTTCCTTCTCTGCCATAAAGGAAAACATAGTTGTGCTTTTAGCAAGTCTGTCAGATAGTGTTAATAGATAATAATTGTGAAGTCACACAATTCGCCAAGTCTAGAAAAGCTTTGAGTCATAATTTCAGTGATGCACAAAATTTTCATATCGATATCCTCACGAATTGACACCCATCATCATAACATTTTGCAGGATCCAATACAATATACAGCTACAGAAGGGCTGATACCATAGTCTATAGAAATATTCTATCTGTATTAACCATGAAATCCTGAACCATCAGAAAAACTTTCACAAAAAATCTATGCATACGCCACATGTTATAATGGTTATGGGAAGCTTATGGCTACCTACCCTCAACACGAAATTTGTTTAATCATTATCACGTGCATCACATAAACTACATCTTTCAAACTATTTGCTAGTTATTCTTGATTTTTCTTTAAGTTCTATTCGCAAGTTAAATCTACAATGCCACATTTTTTTCTTGGATAGTCTGTTAAAAATTTTCCAAGTCTCAAACCAAATAATACATTATAATGTACCAAACAATCCACTTACCAAATGGCCAAGTTGAAACAAAAGAAGCAAACAGAAGAAATGTTAAAAAACTTTGCATAATGTGACTATATTATAAATGAAAAGAAAACTAAAGTAGAAAGACAATTTTCTAAGTCAAACACCAGAATCTAAATAGACAAGAATATAATACGCATTATAATTTGAAGTTGGATCAACATTAATGCCGCATAAAATGCAGTATTTTGGTAACCATAGAGAACATAACCACTACAAAAAGCAATTTCAGCCATTCATATCAGAATCTCTGCATTCTCAAGTCTAGAGAGAGAGTATCAGAACACATACAGTATCTGTTCCCCAAGCCAACACTCCACCTCAAAGCATAGCACATCAAAAATTGGTGTTCCATCATCATCATCACTATCAACACCACCATCATCTTCATATGAGGATGTTCATCTTCCTCTTACCCTCAATTAAGCACGAAGATCACTCACTATCACCGTCATCATCGTCACCTTCATCACTATCACCATCACTATCCAAATGGTCATCGTCATCGTCATCCTCATCATCATCATCATCATCATCATCAATATCATCAATCTGGTAAGGCCCTGGATAAACAGAGGCTTGCCTTCGAGCCCTGGGTGGTAGAATGTTAGAGGGGTCGACCTCTGTTAATGGATCATCTGATAAGTCTTCACTATCATCATCATAACCATCATCACCGTCGTTGTCGTCGCCATCATCATCGTCATCTTCATTTTTAATTTCCTCCATTTTTCCCTTTCCCTTATCGCCCATTTTAGCCTTTCCCTTACCATTAGAGTCCGAAGAGCATTTCCCCTTAAGCTCGGCAACAATCTTCACCCCCTCCTCCTCTCTCTCTATGCATTCTTCTCCTTCTTCCTCTTTCGCTTCTACTCTTTCTTTTTCTTCTGCTTCTTCCTTGTGTACTTTCTTTATCGAGAGCGAATCGGTAAATTTAGGGTTTTTCTCCGGCTCGGGGGGTAATGGGGCCTCTGGTTTTCGTTTCCTGCAACAGTCTGAAGCCTCGAGCTCCGCTTGAGGGTTGGAAACAAGCGTTGCCATGGCATCGTCATTGTTCTCAGACATGGGTTTCAAGTCAAGATAAGAGGGGCTAGGGTTTTAGAGAGCGAGAAGGAGGTGCTCCCTATTTGTGGCGGCAATCTCTGTTTGGGTTTGAGGAGTCTAACCTAATATTAAAGTGGCTTTGGTTTCAGTGTTTGGTGCACCTGTGATTCTGCTGAACGAGGGTGATCAGAGAGTTTGGGTTTATTTTTTATCGCATAAACTCACTTCAAAACTTGAGGTTGTTTTGATGTTGAAAGTCTCTCAATTTCATCATCTCTATCTAAGATTTATGGACATGATAAAATAAATAAATTTTAAATTTTGTATTATAAAATTTAAAATTTTAAAAATAGTTAAAATCTAAGTAAATCTATAAACATATGAAACTCTTGAAAATAGATGGTGTAGATAATATGTTGTCAAATGCATTATTTTTTAGACTTAAAATCTTTTTATTTTTCATGGTCATACATCTCAATGTGAAAATGATCAATCAAAGGGTTTTTCAACATTAAAACTTCTTTTTCCGATGGATTCTTGAGGTGCATCTGTAGTTCTACATTATAAGGTTGCATCCTTATATAAACTTTTTCTATCTTATAATATATTATCTAGAGTCTTGACTGTTGATTTTCAAGTGTTAATAAATATGCTTGATCTACACTGTTTTTTAATCATTAAATTTTATAGTTAGAGGTTAAAATAAATTTTTAGACCATTATAATGATTTTTTATACTAAAACAGCATTCCTCAGCACCATTTGCAGGTGCGTCATAGTTTGATTGTTTAGAGTATGAGCCTTATAAAAACCACACCCCCTTATATAGTGCCTTTGGGATGTTATATTGTGTATATTGCAATTGCGATATCTCTTTTATATAACGTGTGATATTTTTCTTTTTTTTGGGTTAGTTTTTCATTTTTTTATTTTATCTTGACATTAGAGATTGAAAATCCAAAGTCATAATAAATGAATATTTATAGTCATATTATTTGTTTTAGAGATATTTTTAGGAAAATATCAAAATTATTTCAAAATTCAAATATTGAAAATCTCAAGTTACTCTTGAATTTTTTAATATATGAAGATACTCTTGATTTGGATTTTTATGCAGCTTTCGATACTCAAAATCCAAAGTCAATAGTGACTTTAGATTTTCAATAATCAAAGTGACTTCAGCTTCTTTTTTTTTTTGAAAATAACTTTAAAAAGGATGATTAGAGATATTGATAATCGGAAATCATCAATTGGCATAGTACCTTCGGATTTTCAATCTCCGGAAGATTTCATGCTCTCAAAAAAGGATATTGTCTATTCACTCCTTTGGGGCCGCAAAACCCAATCCAGGAGTATTTTTAGGACTCAGCATTTTAGACACCATGCTCAATAAAACTTCCAAATTACAATCACTATGGACTTGAAAAATAAAAAAAATGCCTTACCATCGCATAGCAAGGGCCTAGAAAATTCAAAAATCAATTTTTTAATATAATCATCTAATGTTTTTAGGTATTTCTCTATACTTCGTAGGGAAAGATCTTCCAAAATTAATCCTCTGCTCTGAGGGAGTAAGTATACAATACACTCCCAAAGGAGTATAACATAATATACGCGCTCACTTTTATTGTTTACTTAGGATTTGTAAGGAATGTTTTACGGTCCTGTAAGAACATAGAACCTTAATTTTAGGTGTGATTGTTCAATAACTTTCATACTCCCCTGGGATCAATAACTTTCAGTACGTATACTCTCTTCAAGAGTTATTTAGAGTATGAAATTTTGGAATACAGTTTGTAAGGAAACTTTATGAAATTTTGGAATACAATTTATAAGGAAACTTTATGAAATTTTGGAATACAGTTTATAAGGAAACTTTATAGCTTGGAACCAGTTCCATGTGGCCAAGCTCGCATATGTAAAAATGCAGGCATCTTAATAAATATATTTTTGAGATGGATTTTAAGATTTAATTTTTAAAAACATGTAATCTCTAACATGGCGATCATGAATAAGAATAAATAAATACATTTAAAAATTTAATAATAATAATTCTAGTAAGAAAATATTTGGAGCGCTAGTTTCCATTGTTTTTAGATGGAACACCTACATGCATCCATCGTTAAGATGGATGCTTTACACTTTCTGGATCACATTCGTAGAAATACGGTCCAGCCCACATGAAACAATTTTCCTGACTTTATAAGGCACTGTTACAGGAAGACGGTCACGAGCTAGAAGCACATATTCTAGAAAAATGAGAGGTGCAGGCATCCACAGCCCACAGAGAGGCTAGATTCACGTCCCTCTTTGGACAAGCGGGCCATATTGTATGTTGGAAATTACATAAAATCGCCATGCACTAAAATCGGAGAGAAATTCAGTAAAAAATATGATATTATTGCTGATCTCCAAAAAAAATATAAATAAATAAATAAAGGTCCTCATGAATGCACTACTTTAAGCCAAATCTCAAAACAAGTACTTTAATCTCTCTTTCTCTATTTGTCTCTCTCTCTCTCTCTCACTCACTCTCTTTTTTATCATTAAAAAAAATGAGCTATAAATAAATTTATTTTTATATATTTATTGTTTCTTTGTCATTCATTTCTTTAGTATGCAACCACCTGGAAATTCAAATCTCTCTCTTAATATATACTTAAGAGAATGACATAGCTATAAAAATCAGTCTTTTTAAATAAATTCTTTTATTTATACTCTCTCATTCATTTATTCATTATGCAACTATAGAAAAATCTCAAAAAATTCATAGATGCTTCTAACCCATAACATAAGAGATGCCTGAATACGAACTAGCAGTTGAAAAATTGGTGCTTTGAAGTGACAAACATGCGTGTTGAATGAAAAAGATAATAATACTAGGAACTCATCCAGGTAGAAATAGATTACAGCAATGCTTTGCATAACATGTTTTATAATACATTGCATTCGATTCCACGATGACTTCAATTGTATATATGCAAGTGTTTAAATACTTTTCTCTATGTAAATTCTGTACACTGCTTTGCGACTGTATATAAAATAGTTCCAATGACCAAATTGTTCTTCATATCTATTTGAAGCTCATTTTCACAACCCTTAGGCCTTACAAATATTGAAATAGAACCGCTTTTGTCTATATATGTTCTAATAATTTTAAGGAAATATTTAAATTTCTTGAATCATATTTCGCCTCTTATAAAAACTTTTGCGCGTAAAAAGTATACCACACGTATTTTGGCCTTTTATGCATCCATGGTGACCTTTCATCTCATATTTCTTGTAAAGTACATCATAGCTTCTTATGAAGTCAATATGCTGATTGAATAAAATTTTTTAAATATATTCTTTTTATTTATACTCTTTCATTCATTTATTCGTTATGCACGTACAACAAAATCTCATAAATTTCACGGATTCTTCTAACCCATGGCATAGAGACGATTGAATACGAACTAGAAGTTGAAAAATTGGTGCTTGAAGTGACAAACAAGTGCGTTGAAAGAAAAAAACAACAATACCAGGTAGAAATAGATTACGACAATGCTTTGAAAATTGGTGCTTGAAGTGACAAACAAGTGTATTGAACCAAAAAACAACAATACCAGATAGAAATAGATTACAACAATGCTAGAAATAGATTACAACAATGCTTTGCATAACATTTTTGATAAATACATTGCATTTGATTCGACGAGGTCTTAAATTGTACATTTGCAGGCGTTTAAACAATTTTCTGTGTGTAAATTCTGTACACAACTCTGCAACTGTATAAAGTAACCCCATGCCCAAATTGTTGTTCATATGTATTTAAAGCTCATTTTAACAAACCCCATGCCTTACAAATATTGAAATATTCACACAACAAAGATTGGAGTCATGTGAAGTTCGTTGAAAAAGAGGGGATACCAACAATTTGATCTTCAAATACCTGAGTGATTGCTACACTAGAGAGACATTGGTCATTAGTGTAATGCCATCAACTTACCGGGAAAATGGAGGAAAATCACTTTGATCTTTTGTTTCGATTACATTGAAGTTACACTTACGAATTACGTGTGAAACTCCATGCACTTTCAAAATAGTTTGAAGACTCGAAACTTGAGGTTTATGAACTGAATAAGAAAGAAAAATTGCAGAATAGAGAACATTTATTTGAATATATTCAGCTATAAATGAATAAAATGAGACCGGCGTCTCCTCCCATATCTAAGAATAAGGAAGCAATGCAACATGAATAAATGGGAGATATAATAAAGCAATAAAACCTACTAAAAAATCAGAGGATAGATCATATTAAGCTCACGTTGAAGGTTTGAAAACAAATCTAGCACAATCATCTATCTGAAGTCAACAATCAAATGTAACTATCCTGAAGTATATGAAACAAACAAAACTACAAATGCAGTCGAATTTTGTGGCCACGCGTGCATAAGTGAAATTGCTCAAAACCCTATTGCGAGATCACAAAGCGCACTTCACCTGCTACAAACCTCTTCTAACTCTGCCCTTGCTGCAAAAATCCTTCCTCTTGAGTCATTTTCTTACTTCTTTATCTTCCAATGCACTCAAAAATTGCCAAGCATTATATTCTCCAAAGCAATCATCTTTACGTAAAACAAACACTGAGACTTCTGCAGGAAACACAAGTCAAAGAGTTTCAGGAAATTAATCTAAAGTCGAGACCCTATTAAAAAATAAATAAAAGAGATTTTTTTACCCCTCCTCAGATGAACTACACCTATCCTATCTAGCGTATATATTTATTCAGAATAGCTCCTAATAGGATAGCCAAAAACATGGTAGAAGATGATGCAGTGCTCCTCACAATTGCTAGGATTAAGGCACTATGATTAAAAAAAAAAAGTATAGTATTTGACTGTTTGGTTATAGGAAGTCTCATATGCTATGTCCACGATATTTGCCTTCCGTTAGATTTACACATGCTTCAAATATGAACCAGACGTAATTATCTATATATTAAAATGCATGTGGAGATAGATCAACAATTCCTTCACACGTATATAAGAACCCTAAAAACCACCTCACTTTGCATAGCTATTAACTTTTTTCCTGAATTTCTTTGTAATATATAAGTCCAATCTCTGTTTATCCATTTTTAAAATACTACTTATTCATAAAATTCTCATGCCCAAAATTTAATTACCTGATTTCTGTCAGAGCTTTAAAAAACAGGTGTAAGTCCTCTCGTATCCAAGTTTTACGAATCAAGAAAAGGGTAGAGAAAAATTAAGTAGAGGCTAAAAAAAAAAAGAGGGACCATGGCACTAAAACATTCATTGAGAGACAATTTGCCTTTACGTACTCACATAAGTTTTCCATTATTTAGGCAAAGATTGAAAACTATTGTTGCTATAGATACTTATTTTTACATTATCAAATCATTTTGAAAAAAAATTTATAAAAATGTGAGTTTTAGAGTTCTGGTGAGTTTTAGAGTTTTAAATAAAATCTCTCAAATGTCATCCAACTATATATATATATATATATATATATATATATATATATATATTACAATAGACACTAATACGATGCGCGACGCGTACGTACGTCCCTACCGTAC
>NW_006498507.1:1694763-1709879 GCF_000471905.2 Amborella trichopoda | reverse complement strand
AGTTAGTACGTTACGTGGTACGTTTAGTTAGTTTAAGTTAAATTAACTACTTCTACTATACTATCTACTAATATATATATATATATATATATATATATATATATATATATTTACAAATAGACGCAATTAACATGCGCAGCACGTGCCCTCCTAGTCCATTCTATGTAACAATGCCCTATTGTCCATGGAATACCATAGAAATTTAATGCAAAAAAAATTTACTCCATAGATTTATGGTTTACCAAAGAAAATCTTTTATACCCTTTATCTCTCTTTTAAAGTTCAAATCCCCTTTTAATTGTTTTTCTATAACTAATACAATATTTCAAGACTCGGCCAAATCGACTCGGACTCAACCACTTGTTTTTCTATAACTAATACAATATTTCAAGACTCGGCCAAATCGACTCGGACTCGACCACAGCAAGGTGTTGAGGCGAGTAAAGGCCAGTAAATAGGTACAAGATTGGGAGTGTGCCACTTGTGAGTATTGTAGCAACGAGCCCAATTACAGTAAAATTCGAGAAAGCATACTCGAGTTCTAAGTTCCAAGGCCAGTTGCTACAGTATTCAAGTATTATTGCTGGAACAAAAATTAAGAAAGGGGGCAGCAGTATACCCCTTTTGTTTCATCTCTCTCTCTCTCTACAATCTCTTTCAAAAACCCCTAAACTAGCTAGCAATGACTTTAAAAAACCCTAATCTCTCTCCATCTCATTCCTTTTAAAGACCATCTTTTCCTATATGTGGCCCTAAAACTTTGAAAAGCCCTAGATTCTCTAGCTACAATTCCTTTGCCTTGGTAATGTACTTGCTCATCGCCTCTCCTCTCCTCTTCAGAAGTCTTCCATCCATCTCATTTAACTCTGTCAATTAAATTGAAAATCGTAGGTCAGCTAGGGTTAACAGGGCCAACAAGGGGCTTGTTTGTAGAAGCCACAAAATATGAGGTTATTGGTGTCTTGGCAGTTGGCGTATTCTTCAATCTCTTCCTTCAATCATATTTGAATTTTGGTATCTTTATTTTCTAATTTTTAGAATATTTTTTTTAAAAAATATGTTAATTTCATAATATTAAAGTTTATGGGGGTTTTATTTTTATATTTATTATAATGTTATAGTTCATAATTATATATTTATAATCAAATCTTGTATTTTATTTATTAATTTATTTGTATTATAAATTTTGTAATGTATTATTTTTTCTTATTGTTCTAAATAATATTTTTTAAATAATGTCTTATCTTTTGAATTCGGTCTGTGTTTAAAAAATCACTAATTTTGATTTTTTAAACCTTGATGTAATATACTATTTTTTTTTGTAGTTGTTAATAATATTTTTGAAATTAAATGATATTATAAGATACTTCATCCATAATAATTCTATGATTCTTCTTTTATGTGATATAAATTTAATGGTTAACATAAGTTCATACAAGGAAAGAATATCTCAATATTCGCATATTGATGAAAAAAAAGAAAGTTAATAATGTAGTACCCCCATTTTTTATTGGATTCCTAAAAAACAATATTTATAAATATTTATAATGGTTTTTAATAAAAAAAATTATTTTTTTTATTGCCGAATCCGACCGATTCGGCAGTTCTTGATCCAAACCGCCGATTTACTGATCAGGATGGGTTTTTGAGATGTCCGATCCGGGGCACCAATTCGTTTTTTAAACCACTAGTAAATAGTAGTTAAGTAACTCCACGATAAATTGTAATATTGTTATAAAAAATAGGTTTTGTACTTTAGGTTCTACACATAAATTTTATGTTAGTGATCAAAAGGTGGTGGAGATACAAAGGGGGTGCGTCACATTAACAATATTTTGCATCCAAAATCACATAAACCAACAATGAAAACAATATAACATCAAAACAACAACATGAAATGAAAATACAACAACATCCTCATCACGTAACATAAGGATTTAACATAGTTTAGTCACAAATTGTGACTTACATTTATAGGATAATGATACAAGCATTTACTTACTTATTCAATGGAGATTACAAGAGAAAATAAAGTTCAAAACTCCAATTTACAACAATTTTATCTCTCTAAAAACAAGACTCAAAACAAGACATCAAATACACTACACGAGTGCTTCTTGGATACTTTCTTTCTCTAGAACTGGTCCTGCAACAAGGTTTCAAGAACTCAACAAAATGACCTTCTTCTCTCACTTTCTCTCAACTAGAAAGTAAGGTAAAAACAAGACACTGCCAAGCCGTATGAGTCCATCTCTTCTCTCACTAAAACAAAAGGGAAAAAACCCTTTTAACATGAGACTACCAATGCACCCCAACCCTTGGATCAAAACCAATCCAATAGCATAAAAAATAAGGATGAAAAGTATATATATATAAACAAATGAAGTTCATACCCACATGTGTGATTTGGCTTCACACATACGACATTTTCCTTTTACACAAGGGAGATGAGTAAATGAAGTCCTAGTTGAATGACTTCGCTTCCAACAAATAAATGACTCAAAAAAGAAAATTTAAGATAATATAGTTTTAAAGTTCAAAATACTTTTTTATTTTCAAGAGATTCATGAACATGGTGGTGGAAATTATTGAATTATGAAATTTGAAGTCCATATGAAACACGAAAATTGGAAGGATACCAACTTTTAGATAAGTATGCGGCAGGCGCACCAAAAACCTTGCTACATGTGCTAAAAACCCACCACCATAAAACTTAAATAAAAATAATTGGCAATCAAACATTAAATTTTATAAGATGAGGGAAAATAGACTTAAGTGTGCTAACCAATATGCTACATGGACCTTATACAACATCAGTTAGGAGGGGTGAATTTGTTTAAATAAAAGGCTTTAAAAGGACAAAGAGAAGGCTCAAAACTATATAGAAAGAAGTAGTGAGAAAAGATATGGTAATTTATAGTTTGACTGAAGGTATGATCCTTGATAGAACAAAATGGCAAAACATGATTCGTACAGCCGATCTCAAATAATTGAGATAAGACTCAGATAATCATAAAAATATATAAAAAGATTATTAACCTTTGCTACAGTCACAATCACTTTTAGTAAACTCATGTGAAATTGAGTAGGAATCCATTGACTTTCTCGAACTTTGTCACACACCCAAAGCTGTGAATATCGCAACGGTGATCGTGACCATAAAGATCTTGTAGTATACAATTTGTTCAGATGCTCCGCAAACAACACATATGCCCATGTAGCATCTTAGGATCTAATCCAGAAAGGAGGACCTCCTTGCTCCAAGGGACAAACCATTTCCCATTAAACAAGAGAAGCTGCTGAAGGACCACACATCAAATCATTCATCTTACGTAGGAGAAACCTAATCCTTTGATAGAGAACCATGAACCAATGGGTTCACAATTCATTGAAAAATACGTCATTTCCTTTAGTGAAAGATGCTTATCTAAGTTTAGAATAACAGTAAAAGGGTCATTTTTCTGGTCAGCCTTTGCCTCAAAAAGAAGAGGGGAGAATATGCATGATGGAGAACGAAATAGTGGCCTCTGAAACTTGCCTAGAGGCAAAGCAACAAGAGTGACGATGCCACCATCTCAAAAAGTTGTTTTAAAGCTCCAAGGGCAGCGACAAGACAAGGAAAAGCAAATCCAGCCCCCAACCCAATCGCAGCCTTAGAATGTCCCGAACACTCTCACTCTCTGTTTCATGCTCAACCAGCCATAAAACCTTTCCCTCCACACATGTATCTTCTAGGGGTGGCAATGGTCAGTGCCCCGGCCCACCTCAGCCCTAAAAAACTAGGGACTAGGCCACATAATATCACTCGAGTTTAGAGCTGAGCAGAGCGGGGCTGGGCTTATGCCATGACTGACCCAATCCGGATAAGGCTAGTGCTGGGCCAAGTCTGGCCTTATGGAAACTAGGGTTGTTGGACTATGGGCAGGCCTGGCACGGCAGCCCTGCCGTTGCCATCCCTAGTATCATCTCTCATAAGACTCTCTTATTGAGAGAGATTATAGCCTTCTTTCCAGTTCTACATGAGAGAGAGAGGGAGAGAATTGCAGCCTTCTTGCCCCTCAATGATCTTTAATGTTTCCTATGACAGTATATTGGGAAATAGGCTTGAGAGAGGGGGATGAGGCAGGGTTGGGTTTCCTGGGATGGAGAGAAAGGGTTCTTTGGATGAAACCATTGTATGATAGTTGCTGTGTGTGTACACAATAAGACCATTTCCATATTGTACAAAGAGATTACTTATAACTATTCAAATTTTGATAGCTCGAGTGCATCACAAAATTTGATATATTTTTTTTATTTTAACTTTGAACTTGATCAATAATATAATTACATCCACCCAATTATTACCACTTTGCACAAAAGATTAATTGTTACCACTATGTGCAAAAGGTAAGTAGCTTTATTCCATACTTCTCCATTGAAAATTTGTGATCTGAGCTTACAAACGACTGAAATATTCCAGCCTCTCCCTTTTTCTTTTTCTGTTTTGAACATTCACACAAAAATCACCACCTCTCCCTATTACTCTCTTTTTTCTTTTTTTTTTGGGGTAATTCAATGGAACAACAGGCCCTACCCATTTTTTTTTGGTTTAGGAGTCAATTTTTCTCCCTATTATTCTTTTTTTTTTTTTTCTTTTGGGTAATTCAAAAGATAAAACAGGTCCCTACCCATTTTTTCCAGTTGAGTCGTCAATTTTTTGAAAGTGTTAGCGAGGCATTGTGATGAAAATGATAACATAGTGACCAGAGCCTGGGGGTGCTACCACCACGACCCAACGTGGTGAGAATTCAATAACATCGGAAAGCAGGCATTGGACCCTCCAGATCCAGCTTCAATTCACCTCACCACACTCATCACTGCTGCTTTCGCTCTCTCAACGATTTTTATCATTACTCTCTCTCTCTCTCTCTCTCTTTTGCGAGTACCATGCACCGAAAACCGAGTCCCATCATCAAACGAGAGAATCTATCATAACTTCAAGGGACCATCGCTAACATTATTGACTACCTCGGAGAGTCACCAAAAGTAAATACAACCATAGGCCCATCAAGTGGGTCATACTGGCATCATATACCAGGTCTCAATGCTGAGCCATTAACCAGAGCGAGAGAATCAAAAAGCCAAGGAAAAAAGGACACGAAATCTCTTCATTTATCCATTAAAGTCAAGGTTCAGGAGATCTAGTCAAGCAAGTAAATTAATTATCATGGAGTCCACAGGCATTAAAAACAAGTCTAAAAAGCTGCCCCATTTTCTCTCTAGTTCTCTCTCTCTCTTCAATGAGGTAAAAGGAAACAAAAGGAAAGCTCTGATCGTGACCGAACCAAATGGATAATGGAAGAAATGATGGAGGACACGAGGACCCAACCTACACAAAAAAGCATTCAGTCGGAAGGCCAGCCACCTTTCACCACTCTCTCACTGACCCAAATCCCATTTACTCTTTCAGTCACAAACTCCTCACTACCGGTACATTTTTACCCATGGCGTCTCTCCCAACCACAACAGATTTCAGAAACCCACAGCTGATCACCCTTCTCACTGATACCAGAAATCATATTCTCAATTATACTCCAAACCATGAGCACAATCCTGAGTTTTCCCATTTTTGTGAGGTATGGTGAAACCGGCTTAAATCTCTAAAAAATTCACATAATCTAGCTCCCAGAAGACGTAGATTGCTCCAAAACTATATTAGGAATCAGTAAGGGAGACAGGTTAAAATATCCAACATGGGTCCTTCATGAAAGATAGAGGGGTGCTAGCAAAAACACCACAATGAAAATTCTCACGAGAGAGACCTAATACCATCCACAATCAGAAATTCCTATTTTCCTCCCAAGAGAGAGATAAGCAGAGGATAAATCATTACATTGGCTACAATAAGATACCAATCCCTCCACCCTCATTCCCACAAACTGCTCAAATGAAAAGGAAAGGAATAAGAAAAAAATAAGAAAAAAGAACCAAAACTAAAGTAGAAGCCGACCATACAAACCTGGGGTAAAGAGGGTAGCAACATCCCAGCCATCAACTAATGCGCATACCCTGTTTCTCTAGGCTCTCTTTCTACGCCTTCCATACAAAGTTTGGCATGTCCTCCCTTCGCCCTACCAATGTTCGATACACATAAACCTTATCAACCCTATGCTCCCTAACCGGGCTCCCAATAAACCTACACTCTCTCTCACTCATTACTTCCACATTCAAACCAGGCGCTCTCTCCGCCAATTCCTTACACCCCCCATAACTCACCTCACACCCCGACATCCAAAGGGATCGCATTGTTTCGAGCTTCCCCACTCCAGTAAGTAAAGCTTCATCCCCAAAAGGACTATCCCTAATCTCCAACTTCCTCAAGCTTGAGCACCCTCTAAGCACATATTGCATCCCCTTGTTTGACTCACCAGCAAAGGCTACGGATAACATCTCGAGCTTCTTACCATACATACCAATGTAGAGGAAGACTTGGTCAGTTAAAAGGCCAGAGACAGAGAGGCGCTGGAGAGATTTGCATTCTCTAACAATTGAGCCAAAGCCTTCGTCAAGGGGCTGCCTTGTCAAGTGGTCGGGGGTGTGAGGTTCGATGATGCAAAGGCGAAAGCGGGTGAAATTAGGGCAAGAGCGAGCGATGGTGGTGAGGGCAGCATTGGTCATCTGGCGGCAGAAGTAGAGAAGGGAATGCAGGCGGGGGCAGCCTTGAGCAACAGCAACAAGGCCCCGCTCGGTAACATAGGGGTTGGGGTGTTGGTGGTGGCCAAAGGGGTCGGAGGGGAAGACACGCAGCTCTTGAAGGTCCTTGCAGGTGGATGCCACTGCCTCAAGACCCTTGTCCTCTATGAAGTCCAGGATCTGTGGAAATTTGGATGTCAGCAACAATAAGAAGAAATAAGCATCTCTCTCTCAAGAAAAAAGAAAGTCCCATGAATGAAGACTCTCTCTCTCTCTCAAACACACAAACACACTAGTCTCTTTTAGTACAAACTTCATGCTCTCTCACTCTCATTCGTGTCTCTCTCACACACACACACTAGTCTCTTTCAGTACACACTTCATGCTCTCTCACTCCCATTCGTGTCTCTCTCACACACATCCCACTTATTTCAATTTGCCACTCACTCCATCTGTCATACATGCAAATGTACACTCTCCACCCCTTTCTTTCCAGCTCTGGCTCATGTGTGCACACTTGCATCTCTCTCCCTCTCTCACACACACACACAAACTTCCTACTCTCACTCACATGGAAGGAAGAAAGGAGAAAAAGTGGAAAACATATGCAAAATCAGTTCAGACCAAGGAACCATCAGTCATGCTTTAACTAAAAAAAAAAAAATCAGTTCAAGTTTTTCTCTCCCAAGTAACATAGTCAATTCAATTACGCCTATGCCCACCCCGTCTCTTCTCTTATAAGACTGACATACCCAGAGGCGTTGGAGCTTGTGGCACTGTTGAATAAGCTTGATGAGTTCTGGGCCCTGGATCAATGCATAACTGAGGTTGAGAGATGTGAGGTTCGCACAAACAGAGTAAATGGACGGAAGATACACTGGGGCCACCTCCCAAAAACCAGAAAGGCTCTTAATATTCTTGCAATTGTGGAAAGCATTGAAAAGCTTGATATAATGCTCGGAACGTGGTTCCTGTGTAAATGCTCCAGTACCAAGTTCCACTAATTGGGGCGCTCGAGCAAGGATCTTATGGAGCATCTCCAAAGGCACTGAGCGATTCATTTTTAGGCTCTTGAGATTAGGGCATCTTGCTACAAGACGCTCAAGAACAGCTGGGTTCACCTCTCCTTTGAGGCAGGCAAAATTTAGAGAGACAAGGGATGTGCAGGTCTCAGGAAAGCAGCTGAGCCAGGGGGTGTTTTTCTCTTCAATCTCACATTCTTGTAAATCAAGCTCTCTAAGGTTCCTGTACAAGAGGATAGTGGAGTATGAACATTAATTTGTCAAAAGGTAATACAACAACAACTACGACACAGACAAAAATGTATCGAGAGAGAGAGAGAGAGAGATTAGATTCAATGCACAGCACATGTGTGTGTGTGTGAGAGAGAGAGAGAGGTTTCTCTAGGAACACATTTCAAGCAACTCCGGAGAAGGTAGGATAGAAGGCATCCAAGAAACACTTAAATCTTCAGAAACAGTTATAATTACGAAAAATGAAATGACAGAAGAAAAAAATGAAAGTGCAAGATGAAAACAGTAGAAAATCGAAACAACTGCCATAGCAGAAGATATTCAGTATATATAGATAAATAGATAGAGAGAGAGAGAGAGTGATTTTGAGTATTACTATTTCCAAGGGAAGTAAAACCAAGCATCAGATTGCATACCACTCGTAAGAAAAAAAACAAATAACAGCTACAATAGAAACAACCCCAATTAGAGTGAAACAATGCCCAATGTAAGATGAACACATAAAATGAACATCACAAAAGTGCATTACTTCTTCAAAGAAATTCAAACAATTTGAAGGTTCTAAAATGTCTAAAATCCGAACAAACAAACGCAATAAAATGTGCTTATTCCAACAGAATTCTCCAGAATGCTAATACGTTTGCATTACAAAGTGAATAAGAACAAGAACCCTTAACATGTCCTTTCTTACTTCAAAATAATAAGAGAAACCAAATTCTTTCCAGTAACATCTCACATGAAGGAATCTCACATCACCACAAAACAAAATAAAACTTAACCAAAAAGGAAATCACAGATATCAAAAAAGCAAAATCCTAACGCAATAAAAATATCTTCACAGCAAAATAACAGAGGGTAACAATATAACAACAGACAAAAGTAACCCATCAAATTCATGCAAAGCTATATCAGAAAAAAAAAAAAAGAAGACAAAAGCATCATTAAAATTGATAACAAGAAGAGAAGAAACCTGCAGTTTGCCGCAATGGAAGCCAGACCATCTGTCGAGAACCCCTCACATGAAATAAGCACCAAAGCCTTGAAATTTGGAAAGGCATGGGAAATGAGGTCAAGGCAATCATCAGTTATCAACATTCTCTTCAGTTTAAGCTCCTCAAGCCATTGATAACTCCTGGCCATGGCTTCAATCCATGGTAAAACATGAGCTCCCCAGTCGTGAGGAACAAGGTTAAAATCAGCAAAATGCGGCTTCCCCTTTAAACTTAGGGCCTTAACCCTAGGAAACCTAGATATAACCCTCTCCGGGTTAGTGGCATAACAATTCCCTATAAATACATTTCGCCGTGAGCATCTCTCAACCCTAAACCAAGATTGACAAACCACAGATACAGAGTTCCTATCCTTGTGTGAAGATATGAAATCGAATACATGTTCAAGAACCTCTTCTGGAAATGAAGTCATAATGTTACAGTATTGCACAACAATATGCACCGGTTCCACTTGAATCTAGTCTACGTATCCCTAGCGCTGAACTTCGTATCTATTGAAACAAGAAATATGCAGGGAGGAGATGCTCTGAAAATCATCTCATCGCACCAGACAAATTATTGCGGCCTGAAATAATGTTAAAGAGCACAACAGATGGATCTACTCAAAAATCCATTGCTAATCTTTCAGAGCCAGATTGACCTTGATTACTGTTAAAAGATACAGAAAAGGAGATGAGCGACTCAATGCTTTAGAACCATTACCAATCCATCTACTATCAAAAAGTTCAGATCTTGCCTCATAACCACTACAAATCTTCTATCTCCATTGATGATGATCACTTGAATGAACTACACAAGCAAATCCGAGAAACGAAAATAACATCGGTATAGGACTTCAGCAACTGATTCATACATCATGATAAACTCGAACCTGCTTACATCATAATAAACTTGAATATATTCTTATATCCACTTGGAATCTAATAGTTCCATTACTGAAACCTTGAACCGGCTCTGAAGCTTATCAGGAACACATACCAAACCTGGAAACAAAAGAGCAAGAGACAGATCTCCTTGGGCAAAAGCTCTCACTTTTGATACAAAAACGGCATCATTGTAAGTCCAGAAAAGAAATGCAGAGATTCTCTATGCTGAATAAGCTCAATGCCCCTGACTAGTATTCGATCTAGTGAAGAAGTTAACGAAAAAGAAAGAAGATTACAGAGACAGAGATTCCAGTAAAATCAGAGAGAATGATTGTCAAAATGATTTCACAGTGAAAACCTTAGAAAAAAAAACCTAAGATTTCCTCTGAGATCTACAGAAAAATAAGACTTGACATCCAAGGGGAAAGCTTATCATAACGTGAAAATAGTTACTATAAAAGGAAAGGGAAGACGCTCCAAACCCTAGCTCTGAGATTTTTCCCCGTTATCTTCCCTCTCCTCTCAGTCTCTGCAACAAAATGTTATCCCAAAACCTCTCTCTACGCCCTTTTTCTCTCTCCTCTTTAACCTGGGGTCTGTTTCAAACCTGAGTTATCAACTCTGGTTAAGGAGGGGGGTTAGCTACCCTATCCTCAGATCCTAATCGGACGGTGAGATATGCGTAAGGGATATCAAAGGAGAGATCTCAGCCGTACGTAGTTGCTCTGTTGGACCTGCAGGCATGGGTCCTTATCTGCCTCTCTATGAACAGTTTGGGCCGAATATTTTTCACCCGCACGAGTAAAAACCAAATGCGAAACAAAAGTGACAAAATAAAAAGCAAGAACATTTGTCAGCAACAAAAAAAAAAGGTTTATTAATTGCCTCAGTATTGGGTAATGACGAAAGTACCCCTGCCCATTTCGTTATCCTTCTTTTGTCCGCTAGGTTTTTTAATCTTTTCGTTTTTTGAAAAGACAGCTTGACGTCGAACTTTAACTAATTATAATTACCCAATCTTAATGTAACTAGGGGAAAAAGCACCTACTGCGAATCTCAGGTCCGCTTGAGTTAGGCTCGGTGGCCGGGCCTGATCAGCGAGGCCCGCCTGGCCGAGCGCTACAAACTGTGGCAAAGCTAGCGCCACTGCCAGCTTGGCTCGGCCATTTTTGTTCTTGTTTTTTCTTTTATTTTTTCTTCATTTACCTTTGGGCTGGCCCTACAAAGACAAGGGCCGTGCAGGTCAGCGAGGCCCGGCTGGCCGAGCGCTACAAACTGTGGCAAAGCTAGCGCCAATGCTAGCTGGGCTCGGCCATTTTTGTTCTTGTTTTTTCTTTTATTTTTTCTTCATTTACCTCTGGGCTGGCCCTACAAAGACAAGGGCCAAGCAGGCCCATCCATCGTTACCCTTAGCAGAGTTATGTAGCTGTGAGGACCATAACCATCCAATAAGTGGTAGTGAAGTAGAAGGAGATACATAGAATCACATGGCATTCAAGGTGGGCCCACTATCTCTCCATCACCAATCAAGGACTTGTTGGATGGTGATGAGTGATGATCCTTGAGAAGGCAAAATTACTTTGGGCATGAGCATTATATTGTGCTTCACCATGCGATGTTGTCCATGATAGTAGTTATGACCATTGTTACCATAGACCACTCTATGGGACCGGTTGGATCACCGATCATGTTTTGGTTAGTTTGGTCAAAGGAGAAACTCTTATTTGGTTGAAAAATTATCAAAATAAGTGTTTTAACTGATTGGAGTATCCAGTTAAAAGTTCAATTGATTAAACATAGTTGAAAAACTTTTTTACAATATTTTTTAGGATTTTAAATTAAGAAAATTATCAAAAATATATATTATTTTTTATCTAATTAGAAATAAAATCATCAACTTTCATAAATTTCGTCCACACCATTTTTTTCAATTTTGGCTTTTTTTTACTAAAATAGTTTTTACAGTTGTCGCATCACCGTAATGGTTACTGCGTTACATTACTTAAAGTACTATAATGACTACTGCGTTACATTACTTAAAGTACCGTAATGATAGAGCCTTCACGGTAATACGACTACCGTAAAAACTATTTTGATAAAATGATAAAATTGAGAAAAAATAGTGTAGACAAGGTTTATGAAAGTTGATAGTTTTTTACCAATTAAACAACTATTAAAGTATATTTCTGATAATTTTTCTTTAAATTACTATTTTTTTTTTTTACATATATTTTTAAATGTGGTCCAACTAATTCATTTAGTGGTCGAATCAATTCTGATTGGACCAAACCAATCCGATATAAAAGTGCCCTTGCATGTTTATCATTAGGATTATACATTGTGAGACCAACTTTAAATAACTGTGCAATATTTTGAACTTGTAAAAGCATGAAAAGTTCAGCTACTTTTAGGAATTGATGCAAGATAAAAACATTAATTGGGAAATTAATTGGCCAAGGGCTAAAAACTCTCATATGTACCTCACTAGCCGATGAAGTTTTGGATTCCTTTTCCGTTATGTCATTACTCATTAGCGTTAAAAAGGAGGAAAACTGACTTTTAGAGAGAGAGACGGCCGGTTTTAGAAATAATTACGTGAAAAAATGAGATAAAATAAAAGTACAGAATATTGGAGAGAGAAAACGGCACAAAAAATTTAGGGATTGTCTATAAATAATATTTATTTTTTATATATAGACTTATAATTATTCTCACTCATTAGATGTCCAATTAGATGGTTTAGGATAAGTCGTGAAGTTGATAATTTGTTTTTTGAATTTTGTGTCTATTTAATGATACCCTTACAATCACCCATTTTAAAATTTAAAGGACAATAATAATTGATCTCCTTTTACAAGAGATCTATTTATAGGCAATTCCAAAATTTTAAAGTATAATACCAAGTACCAACCATCAAAGAAAGAGAATAGGATAATTAGAGAGGGAGAACACGTACATGAGAGAGTAAATTTAGTGAGAATGACATACAATTTAGATAAAAGAAAAAGTTTATATAAAGTTGTCCCTAAACAATCAAAGGCGCACCTCAAAAATTTATTGAAAAGCTTGTTTCGATGTTGAAAACCCTTAGATTGATCATCTTGATCTTGAGATGTATAGATATGAAAATAAATAAAAAAAGGATTTCAAGTATGGGAATTAAAGCATCTTCAAATATAGCATTTGGGCAGCTAATCTAAACTATTTTTTGAGCTCTAAATTTTATAATTAGAGTCAAAAATAAATTTTAAGGCCAATATAGATATTTGCTACTAAAAAATATCATTTTTTGATACTATTTATAGATACAGCTTGCTTTAATTCTTTAGAGCCTCAACCTTTTGCCAAATGTTCCCTTAGATAAATATCTAAAAGGTGTCGTTTGTATAAGGTTTTGGCCCTAAGCAATCAAAGTAAGGCGTGCCTTAAAATAGTGTCGAAACATCTTGTTTTTGTATCATAAATCTTTGCAATAAATTTAAAAATTATTTTATCTCTAATTAAAATTTAAAAATTCAAAAATAGCAAGCAAATTTATTAACGCTTGAAAATCTCGAAAATTGGTGGTCTAGATAATACATAACAATATACACTTCTTCCAAGACTTAAAATCTATTTTTTCTCACGTCCATATATCTTGAGGTAGATGATTGAATTGAGGGTTTTGTAGCATCAAAAAACCTTTCCTAGTGAATTTCTAAGGGGTGCCTTAAAGTTTAGGGTCTCATCTTATATAAGTTTTTTCTATATTTAAAAGATAATTTAAGAAGTAAAACTTATTTGTGAAAAAGGAAAATCTTTTCCAAATATAATTACACCAAATCTTATGAAGAGGAAGAAATGGTAATTGCTCCAAAACATAACTACGACCAAGCTGTTAGGAAGAGAGAGAACTCCACGAGCGGGTTTTCCGGGATTCTCTCCTTTCCCATTTGTCCTTTCTTTATACATTACCATCTTAAATATTAAATAGTTTTGTCATTTTTCTATGCTAGTATGCATCAATTATTTATGTTTCTCCCCCTTACTTCCCAATAGCATACCCATTATTCTATTATCTCAAACAATACTTTTGTAGGTGGGCATGCACAAGGATCAAAAGGTCCTAGGGTTAGGGTTAGGGTTAGGATTAGGGTTAGGGTTAAGTTTAGGGTTCCCCAAACTACTACCTTAGGGTATCCCCATGTTCTTTTAGGGCAGGTTAATTGTCCAAACTATGTCCATTTCTTCTTTTGGGACACTTTTTAAGTCCTAAAATGCCAAATCTATTTGGGACCATCTTCTTTAAAAACGTCACCTTTTAGGGTAGCTGGGGTACCTAAGACATGGGCCCTACATGGTCCATTTTTTTCCTTTTGGGGAGAGAGAGAAGGAGATGCTCAATTGGGATACATGATTGGCTGTTCCAGCTCTCTTATTTTTCTTTTGTTTTTTTCGATAGGGTGAATTGAATGGGTTTATCATGGAAAAGGAACAATCAATGGGAAACCAATTATCTTATATGCGGTTTGATAATTTGAACATTTAGCCAGAAAAAGGCTTTATAATTCTAGCCCATTATGTGGTTTGTTGCCAAGTGAGAAAGAAATAGAAAAATCAATTAGGGCACATTTGATTTGTGTGAAATTCTCTTTTTTGATTAGGTGTGAGAATATTTTCACTTTAATTAACTGTAGATTGATGTGAAAAGATACATTAGGACCAATCGATGTAAAAATATTATCACACCTAACCACATGAGAAAATTATTTCACGTGAAAATATTTTTTGGGAAATACTTTCACACAAAAACAAACGTGGCTTTTAGGAATAAATTTATACAAGGCGCAACTTTGCAATGTAGAAGGGAGGTACATCTAAAAAACGCGTTGAAGAAGGTTGTTCTAATGATGGAAAATTTACCAATTGATCAACTCAACTTCTCAATACTAAGCATGAAAGAAAAGTGATTTCAAGCATTAAAAATAGTGCATCTTGTAACGCATTATCTAGATTGTCTATTTTAAAAAAATTTAAATGTTTAGATATTTGTTTGACGTGTACCATTTTTAGAACTTTAAATTTTACAATTAAGGATGGGAATGATACTGAGGCTATCATAAAAGTTGTTAATATTGAAACTGCATTTACTAACAAGATTTTGATGCGTTCCTCACTTTGATTATTTAAGGTGGGCAAATAAACCTCACCCATAACTTGATTATACTAATTAGTGACAAAAAATTGTCTCCTCTCTCTATCTAGTGCGCGTGTGCATGGGTATGTGTATATGTTTAATTGTTTTGTTCAATGGTTTAAAAAACGGATCGGTG
>NW_006498507.1:1665260-1684648 GCF_000471905.2 Amborella trichopoda | reverse complement strand
AGGTTTTTTCATTTTTAGGGATTGTATTTTATGATATTGTTTACTTTTAACAATTAGTTTTAACCTTGAAATCTAATAGATTGGAGTATATTATTATGACAAATCTTTAATAAGTTTTAGCAAAGTTTTAAGTTGGTTTCCTACCTAATACAACCCAGCTCTTTTATTTGAGCCTGAGTCAGATTAAGAGAAAGTTTAAAGTCTTCACCTTCTTAGACCAATCAACGACACATCCCTAACTATTCTAGTTTACAACCAACGACCAATAATAATTGTGACCTTATATCAAAAGAAAAATGGTCTCATTGTATGCATTTTCATTTCTTTAAATGTAAGTCGTATACTTTTTTTTTGCGGCTGGTTGCTAGGTTGGGCATTGCTAGACCTTTGATATTTAGAGCCCCTATTCTCCACATTTTTCAATATTAATTTAAAATATTTCGCTACAAGAGTGAGGATTGGGTATTAGAAAGGTCAAATTAATGAATCAAGTTTTACTAGCCAAGTGGTGGTGGAGAACTTTGGTATGTGATCATCATTTGTGGAAGGAAGTATAGATATCCAAGTATGGATGTGAGGATAATGGGTTCATTAATAGAGGAGCGATGGACGATACCAATCTCAAACTTGGAAAAAGATCTATGCCTCAAGGGAGTTACTGTTGAGAAAGATAAGATGGATATTTGGGAATGGGGAAGCAGTGAATTTTTGGTCTCACAAATGATTGGGTCATAGACCATTGAAGGTCTTGTATAAAGAGCTTTATTTATGTTAAGTGTGTCTCGGAATTAAAGAGTGAGTGAAGGTATTACCAGTAGTGTGAAAGAAAGACTTATGTGATCTTTTACCGGGGAATACAATTTTTTTTTTTTATTCACTTTTTTCTTTTGACAAAAGATCACTTACATATGGTCTTATTATAATAAGATAAATTTCAACATAAAATCAACATAATAATAAAACCAAGATCTTAACAACTTGATGCCATTGAAACAACTATGTACTATGCTTGAGAATAAAAAATAAGATTGCAAGAAACAAAAGGAAGAGTACCGGATATTACCTCAACTAGGCTTACTACACCCCATACCGAGTCACCACCATTCGATAGCACGGGATCAACGGTCTAGCTTCAATCTCGAATTGGGAAAACAAATTTCGGCCAAGCCATACTAATTGAACATGAACTCTTTTGATCACAAACTCAAACCCTATACGAATTCTCTTAGCAACCTAGTTTGAGAGAGATGGATTTCCTTTTTGTTAAACTCTAAAACCTTTCGCCATAAATCCATATTTGAGAGATAGAAGAGAGAAGAACTCCATAACCTAAACCCTTAAGTTCTTTCACAATGTGGGAGAGAGAGATCAAATATGAGAGAGAGAAACTTTCTTAAGAGAGAGAGATAAAAAGATAAGGTGTAGAGATTTTAGTAGAAACAATCCCTTTTTTTATAGGCTTAAACAAGATTAGGGTTTTTTAGGGTTTTCCTTGGCTTGCCTCTTCTTGTAATATTGAACATAGACTGTCGATCAATGGTGACTTGTGGGGTGAGAGATCTGAGCCATCCATTACATAGATGAGCTATCAACATTATGGAAGGTGCATGAACCATTATCCCTTTTTCTTTAACCATTTTCCCATCAATAGAAATTAGATAAATTAAATCTAATTAAAATATTGTACATTCTATAATCTTTCACAAAATATTTCAAAGATATATCAAGTCAATATACACTTTCAATATTTGGTCAATATATGGTCAAAATATTCAATATCTTATTTGACCACATGCCATAACATAATATTACCAAAACATGAAATAACTTAAACTCCAAGAAATAATCCAATGGGTGGGGCATGCCACCCATGTGTGATACATATGGGCCCCACCCACTTGACACATGGTGGGCCCATATGCAATATGGCCCCTCCGTGATATTTTATATAATTTTAAATTATCACAAAAATTCTAAAACATTATTTGAATTTTATAATTTTGTAAAATCAATATCTTCATTTTACAGGTAAAAAAAAAAAGTATAAATAAAATATCAAATGACTCATAAAAATTCAAATAATAATTCTAAAATGATTTCTATCGTAAAACAAACATAATTAAATTAACTTGATGAGAAATGAATCCATATGGTTAAGGAATTTAATCTGGAATCATGAGGCATTCCACCTTGAACTGTGGACTATAGACCACACTTGCCTTATCGAGCCGACCCAGTGTTTATCATGACCTACAGTCCAAGCAAGGGCTCCTTAGCGGGTCACCAAAGTCTGACGGATGAGCCAAGAGGTCGCAATCTCAGTCTGTGGATTACAGTTCCTCCCTTAGAGACAAGTCAAGGTCACTAAGATCTTATGCGTTCACAGCTCTATGGCGCATAGGGGTATCTCTCGCACATGCATACGTTTCACCCTAAAAGGTAGATTTCTGGCTTTGTCTCTGTAGGCTACCATCACACACAAGGGTTACACAGTCCCTCGGCTCACTCATCCGAGCATGTTATCCGACTTCATTAAGGGCTAACCCATAAACCCTCATCGGTTTGTTCTTCATGCCCAGGTAACATGTGTTCTTCTCAACCGACTGGACTAGATCGTTAAGTACAGATCGATATCAGCAAACCATCGTTTGCTTAGTATGGTCCATGAGAGACCACACTCCCACTAAGTTCATGTTTCACTATATCATTTCATTTTACAAGTACTTATAAAGCCACATAAACCCAACATCTTCCACTTGGCCTTTGAATGCCTTACATTCACTCTTTCTAACTTTCTCTTATTCCGATCTCTCTATCCCAATTACAATATCTCTCAAGCATTTTTACTTATTCTCTCAATACATTAATCATGATTTTCACCATCAATCCTTTCACAAAATGATTTATAGAAGCAACACATTTTTTCTTTGCTGCTCGAATCTCATCCCAAAAATGGTCATAGCTCATCTTTCAATCGCATCGCGAATTATGGACCTGTTGTTGCTAAAGACCATTACGTACCCTCATCCCATGGGGTCGTATGTTCACGGGCTCAAAAGAGTTCTTCACATAAGCTGCTCCCTTTTGTAGCCATACAACCAGCACCAAACATTTTGGTTCCATGGGTAAACAACATTATAGTCTATTGTTCCATTTGGCATGTCAAATAATAGCAGGTGCTCCCACTGGAATATTTAGTTTATCTGGATCTCAATCTTTCTCAATCTCACATCATTCCTTAGGTGATAAAAATATGGTTTTATATGCTTAAAGTTCTTACGGAATCGTGGTTCTTTTGACACGCATATCGTCAACGTGTTGTCGCAGGAAATTCTTATTGCCTCACAACGTACGAGGTGAAAGTCAAGTCGATTAAGAAATTTCTTGGTAATTTCGTCACATTCTGTTTCTTTGATTTTCAAGAAACTGCACCCCCTCTAAGCATGAACACGTATCCAGATGTAGACATCGCATTATCTGGATCTGTGAGATAGCTTGCACCTGTATATTTGAATATCCAAGTAGCTAAAAAAACATGGGACTGTACAGCTCCCACTCAATTATTGCGCATACAACATATACATTCTCAACACTCTTATACATATGTCATGAGGTAGCATATGAAGTCTCATGCAATATATAATTCAATACCCATTGGTTTCACAATATACAAAAACCTTCATAAACCACAAAGGTTCAACCACACTAGACATCTTGGTAGTAAATTCATACAAACCAAGTTATCTAATCAACACAATATGTATTAGGGAAACCCACTATGATGACATTCCTACAACATTTCCTATAATTCAAAGTCTTAGGTAATCGAGGATCCTAAATAACTAGAAACATGGGTCAAGACATATATGTATGATAATTTTTCTCCCACTTTTATAAATACCTTCAAGATAGAATGTTTTTCTTTTTAATAAATTTTTTTTGACTTGGTATATACTAATACATTCACAAGCAATAGTTATATAATAGTATGACAATTTAAAATGATTTTCATAAAGACTTAATCGACCTTGTAAGATTATGTGGTTTTCTCCAAACCATATTTATAGACTTCGGCTTTTATCAAATCATCCAATTTAATTATAAAATACATGCTTAGCCTTCATAAATCATTTTGCCGCATTCACCTTTAATTTCCTTTCAAGTCAAGTTCATGGCCACAAAGCAAATCATATATATCATCTTATAATTTTATCCAAAATAAAGCACGACTTAATAATGTTTATTACAGCCTTGACCAAATACTCATTTTTGGCAATTATGAAGAATTTATCAAGAGATCATCATCACATGCAACACATCATATTATAGATATTATTGAGAGGATGGTTACTAAGACCAAGTTCCATCAGAACACTCCCTTTGTGCTTACATATTTGAATGAGCCACACTCATCTCTCGTGTTTCATCCTTAGGGCTCAAAGCCCTTGATCAAATCACATCTTCATGTGTATCACTACCTTAAGTAGTTCATACTCAAGCACAAGGAGGCACAAAAGCACAAGGTATTCAAAATCGACACTTTCAAATTTGTTAGCACTTATTACTTAATGTACATACACTTCATACATATTCATAAAACAATTAGCCAAAATATAATCAAAGCACATTAAACAAAGTTATTAAATTCTCTTTCCTTATATGACCTTATCAAATAATGTGGGATAGATATCATACATCAAAATCATATAGTGTAGTACCTGGGCTTTATTGATTGATCGCTTTTACTTGTTTGACAAGCTTTTATGATCTTGGAAGTACACGTAACTGATGAAGAATATATTGGTCATTGGTTTCACATGTCACGAAGTGTCAATCGCTTCCGCACTTGGATTCTCCTGTCTTACACCGTGAAGAAAATATCTTCTTCATCCCATTATTTCAAATATCATAATTTCGATTCTTCCACTGATCTTTAACGTTTCTATGCTACTACCAAGTTTCTCTATATATCCCTTCATTTCGAAGAAACCAAGATATTTTTATAGGTATTGTGTTTCTTCTTCTTTCTGCTATTCCTAGATCGAATACTCTTATCATAGAGTGTCATATCTTGTCAACTCTATATTACCTCTCTTTGAAGTTTTATTATAATAAACCATACTTATAGCACACTATAAAACTTTTTTAAAAGAGTAAAAAAAAAGGGCTTCATAATTAGGAATCCAAAGATGTGTCTTAACATGCCACATCTTTTTAATTTACAGCAGAATAGAACTTGAGCATCCAATGATAAAAATATGATATCTTTCAACTTATAAAGAGTTAATCTTCGAATCCTTTTGAGTATTGAAATAGAATCAAAAGAATATAAAATAGTGCTCAGTTCCATCCCTAAATCATACCATTTAGTGAATATTCATTTTAGTGACATTTACATCACAATGCAATCTTTTCAGTTGAAAATCAGGTTGAGCACTTCTCAATAAAAAATTTGTTTCTCTTAATCCTCAAAGAATTTCTTCTCGAATTTTTTTATGTTGAAAACTAGACTCAAAACCAAATTATGACATCATAGTTTGAGTCCCGTATAATACTTTTCTTGAGATAAATAAATAAGTGACATTTACGTCATAAAATAAATCATACTGTAGAATTCCAAGATGAACACTATCTAGTAAAATTATCTTTTCTCTCTACCATCATAGAGTTTCCCTTTCAAACTAATTTTGTTTGAAATTAGACATATAATAGTAATACATATATTTTCACAAGCCTTATATCACTATGTTAAGTAGGCTTGATAAATATAGTTATTCATGTCTTCAATAAATGACATACCAAATTACAGAAAATTCAGGATGACCTTTTTTCAATTCAAAATTTTTATTCCTCTCTTCCCATAGATATTTATCTCTCAAATAAATTTGATTATAAATTAGACTCAGAATAGAAGTTTAAAAACTTAGTGTGAACCATAAAACATTCAGTTAAGAATAGAAATTAAATCTTAGCTTTCAAGTCATGAAAATAATTTTAATTGCAGAAAACAACCCTTGCGCATCCTTCAATAAATTGATCATATATTTCAAACCACAAAGACTTTCTTGATGAAACATTTTTTATTTGAAAGTAGACTCAATTTTATGTGTCACAGTCCAATTTTAACAAAAAATAAAATCATATGATTGGTGAGAAAAAACACGGAATTCATTGGACAGTTTCAGAATTTTGCATGGTTAGAACTGATACCCTTCATTGTTGAGTCCATAACTCTCAATTCCTATAGGATCTCCCACTGAAATTTTGCAAGAAAATCCTACTCTTAAAAACACAAATATCATTAAGGTATCTAATATAAAAATACCTCATTATATTCTTCATATCATTACTCCAAAATAGCCCATAATACTCATTATGCATAGTGCCTTTTCGGTGTTGAAATGTTTTAGTAATTCTTAACCGTGGTTGTATTTCTTGACCACAAAGGTCATTAGCTTTCCTATATCTCATTCCTAAACTTAATCTAAACTCGATAAAGAGAAAAGATAACTAATGATATCAAGTATCAATAGCGCTGATACCAATGAAAGAAAGACATATGTGATCTTTTAAATGATAGTACATTTTTTTTTTTTCACCCTTTTCTTTTGGCAAAAGATCACTTCCATGTGGTCTTATTATAATAAGATAAATTTCAAAAGAAAATCAACATAACAATAAAAACCAAGATCTTAACAACTTGATGTAATTGAAACAACTATGTACTATGCTTGATAATAAAAGATAAGATTGCAAGAAACAAAAGGAAGAATGTCGGATATTACCTCAACCGGGCTTGTTACACCCTACACCGAGTCACCACCATCCGATGGTACGGGATCAACGGTCTAACTTCAATCTCGAACTAGGAAAACAAATTTCGGTCAAGCCATACCAATGGAACATGAACCCCTTTGATCACAAACTCAAACCCTAGGTGAATTCTCTTAGTAACCTAGTTTGAGAGGGATGAATTCTCTTTTTCCTAAACCCTAAAACCCTTAGCCATAAATCCATATTTGAGAGACAGGAGAGAGAAGAACTCTATAACCTAAACCCTTAGGTTCATTCAGGATATAGGAGAGAGAGATCAAATATGAGAGAGAGAAACTTTCTTAAGAGAGAGAGATAGAAAGATAAGGTGTAGAGATTTTGGGTAGAGACAATCCCTTTTTTATAGGCTTGAACAAGATTAGGGTTTCTTAGGGTTTTCATTGGCTTGCCTCTTCTTGTGATATTGAATATAGACCGTCGATCAACGGTGACTTATGGGGTGAGAGATATGAGCCATCCATTCCATAGATGAGCCATCAACATTATGAAAGTTGCATGAACCATTATCCCCCTTTTTTTAACCATTTTCCCATCAATAGAAATTAAATAAATTAAATCTAATTAAAATATTATGCATTCCAGAATCTTTCACAAAATATTCTATAGATATATCAAGTCAATATACACTTTCAATATTTGGTCAATATATGGTCAAAATATTCTATATCTTATTGGACCACATGCCATAACATAATATTACCAAAACATGAAATAACTTAAACTCAAAGAAATAATCCAATGGGTGGGGCGTGCCACCCTTGTGTGGCACATGTTGGGCCCCACCCACGTGACACATGGTGGGCACATGTGCACTAAGAGCTCCTCCATGATAGTTTACATAATTTTAAATTATCAAAAAAAATTTAAAACATTATTTGAATTTTATAATTTTGTAAAATCAATATCTTCATTTTTATAAGTCCAAAAAAAAATTATAAATAAAATATCAAATGACTCATAAATATTTAAATAATAATTTTAAAATAATTTCTATCATAAAACAAACATAATTAAATTAACTTGATAGGAAATGAATCCATATGGTTAAGGAATTTAATCTGCAGTCATGGGGCACTCCACCTTGAACTGTGGACTATAGACCACACTTGCCTTATCGAACTGACCCATTGTTTCTCATGACCCAAAGTCCAAGCAGGGGCTCATTAGCAGGTCACCAAAGTCCGACGCATGACCCAAAGGGTCGCAATCCCAGTCTGTGGATTACAGGTCCTCCCTTAGAAACAAGTTAATGTCACCAAGATTTTATGCGACCACAACTCTATGGTGCATAAGAGTATCTCTCGCACATGCATACGCTTCACCCTAAAAGGAAGATTTCTAGCTTTCCCGAACGATCTATCGATATGCATGTTGTGTGATGGTACATGAATGAGGTTTTGGCCACTGTCTCTGTCGGACACCATCACACACAAGGGTCACACAGTCCCTCGGCTCACTCATCCAGAGATGTTCTCCGACCTCATCAAGGGCTAACCCATAAACCCTCATCGATTTGTTCTTCATGCCCAGGTAACATGGGTTTTTTCCAACCGACTGCCTAGATCGTTAAGCACAGATCGGTATTAGCAAACCATCGTTTGCTTAGCATGGTCCACGAGGGACCACACTCTCACTGAGTTCATGTTCCACTATATTATTTCATTTTACAAGCACTTATAAATCCTTTAAAGGCCACATAAACCCAACATAATGATCGCTGGATCAACTAGAATTTGCAGTTTGTGTATTAAATATTTCCAGATTCATTGATCGTTCAATTTACAAATCTGTTAAATGACTTCGAAGGGGTGTATATATCTAGTTCTGAAGAAGATGAAGTTATGTGGGAACTCTTTAGTGATAGTGTGTTCTCAACTAAATCAGCATATCAATTGCTGTTCCATGAGCACCTACGATGGTCACTGCCTGAGTTGAACAAGATCTGGATGTGGAAGATCCCACATAGAGCGCAACTGTTCTTATGGACTTTGTCCCAAAATAAAGTCCTTAATATTGATAATTTGTGGAAAAAGGGGAAGTTGATCGTAAACATTTGTATCCTTTGCAAAGGGGATGAGGAGACGGGGGATCACTTATTTCTACATTGTCTTATCACTCGCCAAAAGATGGGGTGTATGAATGCTTTGCAAAGTCGACATATGGATATTTGCAATATATGTGTTTGGAAAATCTGCTAAAGATTGGACATATCATTTGGAATATTTTTCGTGGAGCTTTACTTTGGGAAATATGGTTGGAGAGAAACTGAAGAACTTTTGATGATAATGGTTTTCATATTGATAAAATTGAGGATAGAATCCTCCATAATGTGTGGTTTTGGTTCTCAAAACAAGCAAACGTGAAAGTCAGGCTTTGGGGTAGAGGGACCCCTCTTTTAATTGAGAGTGTAAAATTGAATTTTGATGGGAGTTCTTTAGAGAATCCAGAGCCAACTAGTTTTGGATGGCTTATTTCCAACTCAGGTGGTCTCGTTTTGCACTCGTACTTAGGCCCGTGTGGGGAGGCCACAGCTAATAAAACTGAACTGTTGGATTGTATGAAGGGGATTCTTAGCTAATAAAGCTAAAAGTTTTACGAGACAAGTGCGAAGATTCATGTTAGATTGTAGGAGGGCATTATTTAAATATTATTAGCTGGTGTACCAGTATTGAGAGACCTCCTTGGAATTTGCTGGTAGTATGGATAGAAATTTTAGATCTTTGCCGACACCATATGGTTTACCTTCAACCATCTTTTTCATGAGGCGGATGACAAAACAGATTCTTTGGCTAAAGCAGAAGTGTTTCTTTCTTCTTTGGCAATTTCTTCTGTCCGCTTTATAATTTTATTGTAATTATCTGATATCAATAAAATAGTAGTACCTTTGTCAAAAAAGAAAAGTCTTAAAAGGGTGGTGGTTTGTATAGAGCCGATGCTCTAAACAATCAAAGTAAAGCACACCTTTAAATAGTATCGAGAAATGTAGTTTCAATACTAAAAATCTTTGTGATAGCCTTAAAATATATTTTAATTATAAAATTTAAAGCTTAAAAAATATTATAGATCGAGCAAATCTATGAAAACTTGAAAACTGATGGTAAAAAAATGCGTTATAAGATGCAATACTTTCAAAACTTGAAATCCATTTTTTTTCTCATGCCCATGCATCTTGATGTCCAAATGATTAATTTGAGGATATTTGAGCCTCAAAACAACTTTTTCAAGTGAAATTTTTAATGGGGGTCCCTAATTTGATTGTTTACAGCCTCGGTTCTATATAAACTTTTTCCTTACGGTAATGCCTGATCATATAATCGTTTGGGAATAGTGTGCTATTTTAATGGAGACACACCTAGTGTTTACTGCATGTTTTATCACTCCTAACGTTTCAGGATGCCAAATAGAACCCGAACCATTTTGATTAAAATGGATAAATCTACCCCCTCAGGCACTACTAGATTTGTAAGAGGCCTTTTTGGATTTTCTGGTAGGCCTTATTTTTACATGCGTTTATAGTAGGGGTGGCAACTGGTCAGCTCGGGTCAGGGTCGGACCTAACTTGATCGGATATCACCTAGATCTTAACGTAACTTGAACCCAGATCAGGTCCAAGCAACTTGGACCTAAACTGGCTCGGACCTGGTTGGGTCCAAGTCATTTTGACCCAAAAGCGATTTGATTGAGTCGGCCGAACCGACTTCCACCCTTATTTTATAGGGAATCATAAAAGTAGGTAGTGTAATCAAGTAGAACAACACCCAACTTTTTGGTCAACAATGCTAAAAGAGATTTATTTATTTATTTATTAATTTAGATTTATTATCATTATTTTTTACTTAATAAGACCAAAAAAATGGCCTACAAGCAGCATTATGCCGATAGCCACATTCCATCAGCAGCACCATGGAAGCTCGTAAGTCACTCGTTCATACACAAATGAAGATAGTTTAATCGCTACCAAGAAAAGAAAAGAAAAAGGGAAAATATATAATGAGACTATTTACCTTAGGTAAAATGTGGTCACAATTAATGTTGATCATTGGATGCGAAATTAGGTAGCTGCATTTATTTTTTTGACCAAGCTCAAAGTTAAAAAGAATTTTTTTTGAATTTTGTGAGACACCCAACGTATCATATTTCAAATCGAATGATTGTATGTAATTGTAACCTTCTGATACCAAAGATAAATAGTCTCATGTATACAATTCCAAAAAAAAAAGTGCATCCAAACGAATACATAATAGGCAAACAAGAACTTACTCATCACTCGAATATTAAAATCATCGCAAAATTACTATCATTAGACTGATTCTAGAGAGAGAAGCCACCACAAAATAGTCATAGGAAGCATAGAATAGACAGAGGGAAAACCGAAGTAACAAAATAGTCGGATAAAAATTCATTGCACAACGAAGCCCCCTGTAGGTTGTGCCAATGGCCTTAGCTAACAAACCATGACATTTTACATAATCATGGTATGGTGTGCTATCCAACCATGTGAAAACTCCAAACCTCGTGTAAGCCACGGTTAACTGAGGGTGGCAATGGACCAGGTGGCGTGGCATGGCCTGGCCCGGTCAGCCCCAACCCTGAAAAACTAAGGCTTGGGCCATGAAATGTGGCTCGAGGGCCGGGCAACTACAGGTCCAGGGTAGGGCTTAGGCTAACACTAGCCTGGTCTTCCTCCTTTTTGTTTTATTTTATTTGGCCTGGCCAGGCCTTGATAGAGCTAGGGCTGGCCTTGGGCTAAGGATGGCCTGGCCCGTTGCCACCTCCTAAGGTTCACAAAATAGGTATATGAATAATAAATATATAGAATAAGACCATTTCTTTTGGTTTAAGGATGTCATACTCATTATTAATCATCAGTCGTAAAATTGGGCGGTGGATATAATTTGAAATGAATATATTTTGGAGAAATTAAGTGTGGATCTAGTTGGCAATAAGAAGAGAAAAAGTATATTTAGCTGGGCTGGCCAGTATAACGGAAACCCAGTACAACACCTGTCATGAGGTGCGAGTTGGTTCAATTGGAAGGCTAAAAAAGAGCAATAGGTAAGCTTAAAAGAGAATGTTGGGAATATTGAGAAAATATATGAGGTTTCATTGAGGTTATGGCCATTGATAGAGTAGAACGACAAATCATTATTCGTGTAGCCGACCCCAAATAGTTGGAAAAATACTTTGATAATAATGATCATGAAATGTAAAATTGGGTAATGGGGATGTGTATATAACTAGGCACAAACTCCAAAATTAAATTTCCTGAATATCGTGACACACTTTAATATTGTCGAATTTCATATCTAATGGCTTAGAGTGTATGTGACCTCCTTGTACTAAAAGTGAATGGCCCTATAATATGCAATCCTAAAGGTCAAAAAGAAGAAGACAAAATGGAAAATTTTGGGATGATGACATAAAAAGAAATACTTTTGAATAGTGTCTATCATTTTATTTTTTAAAAGAGGAAGTTTTTGAGATATACTGACCAAGTACAACAATTTCCATCTCAAAAGTGGATGCATTACGCCCATCTAAAAATTTAGTTTCCTTGTTTATTAAAAGTTAAAAGAGCTAAAAACCGGAGAGCAAGGCTCAAAGAGTTTGGTGTCCAGTATTTGTATGGGGCAGCAAGGGATATGCGACTATGGTACAGGAGATTTGATGAAGAGGTGACCTCTCAATTCGCTAGTACTCTCCAGTTAGAACGCACTGTTAACTTAGGACCTCACGCCGTCGTCAAATGATCTAGACCCAACCCGATACCATTTATTTATCTTTTATCTAAACAAGGACCCAACCCGACCCAATCGACCTGGTCTATTCTGGGTCAAATGACCTAGACTCATCATGGTTCCAAGTTGGGTCCAGGTCAAGCTAGGATCCAGTCAGGTCCAGGTCGGGTCGATTCGGCCTGACCATTAACACCCCGTATCTCTATTGTCTTAGCTCCCATCAAATTTCAATCTACATTGGCCTTGGCCAAAACGGTTAGGCAAATCAATACACATGTTTTTTCCAAGTGGTTTTTATTTTGGGCAAATCTTATAAAATTTTATTGCTAAAATCGATTACAAGAGATCAACATCATCGGCACATAAGATAGATTCACGAGTGACAGCAGTACTCCCAGGGGATTCGCCGCTCTTTCCTACATCATCTCACCACATTCAACGAGTCCCCTTCCACCATACAGTGCATGTCTAGATTTTTAGAGATGAAATACCGGAGCCCATAAAATAAAACCTTAAATTCAGCAAGGTTAGCATTTGCCACATCAATCGGACCTACATAATCACCATTCCATTTTGATCCCTTACCACACTTCTTATACGTGCAGCACCAGGGTTGCTCAAAGACCTACCATCAAAATTTAGTTTGAAGCAACTCTGAACCAGTACAGCCCACGCCCAATTGGCCTTGGCTTAGCATAATGGGAAAATACCAAATTTGCATCGTTAAGTCTCACCTCTACCTCAGAAATACTACCTCCTCCCTACTGACAGAGATCCAGCTCCAACAGTTATTGATAATATTACTTAAAACTATTTCTACAGGTAACACCTTTCCTTCAAATGTTCTTCTATTGCGTTTCTTCAACACTTCCCGCATTACAGCCCCCTTTTAATAATCTTCCATATGATCTTTCCTAATTTTGGTAATAGAGGAAAGGCCAACTGTGTGACTACAGCCAAATAATCTTGAGGAAAAGCAACACTCAAGCCTAACAGTCTCAAAAAAAAACCCTACAAGTTCGCAGCAAAACTACAATGAACAAAAAGATGTGTTACAGACTCCTCATCCTTCTTACACATTAAATAAACATACATTTGGTAGAATTTTCCCTCTTTTAATTAAATTGTAAATTGTCAAAATCTAGTTTTGTTCTGATAACTAATTAAAACACTGAACCTTATGTGGATCATTTGGAGGAAAACTAGTCTAACAAAGTTTTGAAGGTAGAGATGTTCAGCAAGTAAAGTTTTCGTGCATATTTGAACCTAAGATTTTGTCAACCTAGCGATTTGACAATTAGCTAGTTCAAATTGCCCCATTAAAGTTTTTGTTGATGAGCGGTTGATATTTGTTCAGTTTAGGAGGTTCTAAAATCATAGGTCATCCATGAAAGGGTTAAACAAATGGCTAGTCTAGATCACTTAAAAAAGAAAAATAATGTGGTTTTAGTTCACCATAAAATAGACGATAGAGAGCATGTTTGTATTTCAATATTATTTTATTTTTTATATTAGATTATACTAAACATTTAGGCATTCATGCTTCTCAACCTTATGCACCTGTATAAATATGAAAAAGTATTTTAACAAAATATAAAATGGCCAAAATAACCCTTAAATTTTGAGAGTTACGTAGGTAAGTTTATTTTATTTAAATTTGTTTAAATTTTTTTACCCATGCACCAAAATGAAAATGAATTATGTGTACTTTTTCACCTTGCTCTAATGTTGAAAAAAAAAAAAAAAAAACAAGACAGGGGTTAATATTTTCAAAATGACCAAATGGTCCATATTGTATTTCACCTAAAAGGTTATTGATCGACATTTGAGAGCATATCTAAGTCTACTCATTGAACTTGATATTTTTTTCGTTTTTTTAGTCAGTGGAAGGAGCTGAAATTTCGGATGTCATCTAAAAAATATGAAACGAATATTATAAAAATAAAATAACTAAAATACATCTAACCAAAATACACCTAAAACTTTGGGGTATATTTTGGTTATTTTATTTTTCTCAAATTATTTTATACTTTTTACAAATCAAATAAGGATCATAGACCCTCTAAATTTCACCTCTGAGCTTTAAAATACAAATAAAAATAAAAAATTTGGCCCACAAATTGATTAGTGACACCACACTCCATAATTTGGAAGCCACCCCTTCCCAAACTTGCCGCTTCCATTGGGTGGAGGCGGGGGCAGTGGAAGCGGCAGACGCCCTCCCCCCTTTCAAACGTGCCCTCAATATTGATGCTAGCTCTCGAGGCAATCCCGAGCCAGCAGCTATAGGACGCATCTTGAGGGATGGAGGGGGGGGGCAAATTTCTTTGTTATTGGATCCCTATCAATGTTGACCTGCCCACAAAAGCTAAAATTAAGGGAGTGGTACATGGCACCAATTTTGCTCGGCGACAATGCCACAAAGTTATAATTGAAGGCGATTCGGCTAATGCAATAGGCTGGTGCTCGGGGTCCCTGCGTTTGAGGTCCATGTTGATGAGGTGAAAGAAGGTATTTGAAATCGGGTGATTTTATTTTTACATATTGATAGAGGAGTCAAGAAGCTGATGGATTAGTCAAAATAAAATGTCAATATAATTACATAATAAGTATAGTTCGGGATAAAGCTTGGATGATGATGATGATAATTAGTGTATAACTTGAAAGTCCAATTGTGTAATTTCGTTTTGCATCATTTTTGGAAGCATTAATGAAAATTCGAGAGAGTGCTTACATTTATTCCACAAGAACAGATTTTATTGCCCTCTGTCATTATCTATTGTAGCAAGTTGAGACTGTTAGCCGGTGAAAAGTTGAAAAAGGAGAGTCTACAACCCATACCTTCCTCACTAGTTCAGGGGTTATGGAGATATATTGTGGGCCAACTCAAAAAACAACCAACATAGTGCCATTAAGCCTCAATGGACTACGCCTGTATTTCGAGCTTAACATTATCCGAAATTACGCCTGTACTTCGAGCTTAACATTATCCGAAATTATGTTGTTGGTGTGAGCAGGGCTTTCATTAAATAAAAAAGAGTGATTTACCCACATACCCTACAATTTGTTTTAAAATATGAAATGCTCTATTTATAGGTGGAAATTACAAAGAAGGTTGGTCATCTTATTTTTTTTTCCTCCAAAATTACTCTTTGGTCCGAAGACATCCTTGGACTGAATTTTAATTTTAATATTTTTCTTTAGTTATTCTTTGTAGGGCATTTCCTTAAACTTGGGGCACTACCCTACTAACAAAAAAGCCAAAAAAGAAAATAAAATAAAATTCGAACTGAGCTTTCCATCTTTATACAGAGGTGCGATTTTGGAAAATAAAAACAGTTGGGTTGACTGACCTTTTTAATTTCTGCCTATAAATGGAACATTTCATATTTTAGGAAATTTTTAAGGTTTGTACATACATCACTCAAGAAAAAAAGCATAAAAACTAAATTTTTTTTTAAGGGAGAATATCAATTAAATAGTCAAATTATTTACAAAATAAATAAAGTGGTCAAACCGTTCCATTTAAAATGAAGATCACTACAATTTAAATTTCATTTCACTTAGATACTTCTTCAAAAAATATGATGAAAATTGACCTTGTTTAGGATTCAGAACTTGTACATTGGCCCCTCTAAGTGGCCCGAGCTAGATCCATGGGGAATCCAACTTAGTCTTTTAGCTGAAATTGGCTCTCAGAGTGATGCTTAAGATAGTGCCTATCGTTGTGCACCTTCAACTTCTTCACAACAATCAAAAGTTGATGAGTGTCATGACTATTCGGTCATTCATAGTTGCAATAATTCTCGCTTCAAAGAAAATAAAACTAACAAATCCAAGATCTTAAAAATCTTGATGCCATTAAACCAATTTATTTAAACAAAGAAAATATCCACAAATCTTATGTTTGGGAATATAAAGACAATATAATTAAATATGACAAGAAACAAAAAGAGAGTGCCGGAGATTACCTCAACTGGGTTTATTACATCCGACACCAAGTCATCACCATTCGATGGCATGGGATCAATGATCAACCTTCAATCTCAGCCGGGAAAGCAAGTTTAGGCCAAACTACACCAATAGAATATGAATCCTATTTATCACAAACTCAAACCCTAGGTGAATTCTCTTAGCAGCCTAGCTTGAGAGAGATGTATTCTCTTTCTGCTATACCCTAGCCATAAATCCATAGTTGAGAGCTGGGAGAGAGAAGAACCCCATAGCTTAAACCCTTAACCCCTTTTTACAATGTGGGAGAGAGAGAGAGATCAAAGATGAGAGAGTGGGACGTGCCCCCTTTGGGCTTTCATGAGAGAGAAATAAAAAGATAAGGTATAGAGATTTTTAGTAGAGGCAATCACTTTTTTGTAGGTTTTGAACAAGATTAGAGTTTTTTAGGGTTTTCCTTAGCGTGCATCTTCTTGTGAGATTGAATACTTGGGTGACTTTTGGGGTGAGATATTTGAGTCATTCATTCCATAAATGGATCATCAATATTATGGAAGGTGCTAGAACCTTTATCCCCCTTTCCTCATCTATTTTCCTATCAATAGAAATTAAATAAAATAATTGTAAATGTAATATTGTGCATACCAAAATAATGCAAAAGGCTTCTCATGCTTTCAAAAAATTCATTCAAAGTTTCCTTAAGCCAATACCTTTCCAAAACACATAGCAACTTGATCGATAAGCCAAAATCGCTTATCACAAAACTAGAAAGCTTCTAAATGGTTGGGGTGTGCCACCCATGAGAGGATCTCATGGGCCCCACCATCTAGGCCATGGTGGGCCCATGTGCACAATGGGCCCCTATGTAATTTTAAATATTTTTAAAATTTAATAAATAATTTTGGAATTTATTTGAATATTAAAATCAATGTAAAATCAATATCTCTAATTTTATAAATCCAAATTTGATAAATAAAATATCAAGAGATCTAGAAAACTTCAAATAATAATTCTAAAATCATTTGTATCATAAAACAAACATAATTACATTCATTAGATGGGAAAATGATCCATATGGTCTAGGAATTAAATCAATTAAACATTGAGGCACTCCACCTTCAGCTGTGGACTACCGACCCAATATTTCCCATGACCCACAGTTCATACAGGGGCTCATTAATGGGTCACCAAAGTCTGGCCGATAAGCCTAGGGGTCACAATCTCAGTCTGTGGATTTCAAGTTCTCCCCTAGAGACGGGCCAAGGTCTCCTAGACCTGATGCGACCACAACTCATATGATGCATAGGGGTATCTCTCGAACATGCATACGCTTCACCCTGAAAGGTAGCTTGCTTTTCCGAAACGGTCTATCAATATGCATGTTGTGTGATGATACATGGATGAAGCTTTAACCCCCGTATCTGAAGGCTACCATCACACACAAGGGTCACACAGTCCCTCGGCCACTCATCTGGGCATATTCTGACCTCATCAAGGGATGACTCATTAGAATCCTTATTGGTTTATACTCTATGCCTAGGTAACATGGGTTTTTCCCAATCGATTGGCCTAGATCATCAAACACAGTCTGGTATCAGCAAACATTGTTTGCTTAGTATGGTCAATGAGTGACCACACTCCCACTAAGTTCATGTTGCACTATATCATTTCATTTTACAAACACTCATAAGGCCTTTAATGGCTCACCCTACATCTCCCACTTGGCCTTTGAAGGACTTACATAATCTCTTCATCATTTTCTCTCATCCTCATCTCTCTCTCTCTCTCTCTCAATTACAATATCTCTCTCTCAAGTATTTTTCACTTTTTTTCTCTTAATACATTAATCATGACTTTTTCCATCAATCATTTCACAAAAGGATTTATAGAGGCAACGTCTTTTTCTCTTTGCTGCTCGGATCTCATCCCAAAAGTGGTCATAGCGCATATTTCATATTGCATTATGAATAATAGACCTGTTCCCGTAGAAAACCATCATGTACCTGCATCTTATGGGGTTGTATGTTCAAGGGCTCAAAGGAGTTCTTCAAATAAGCTGATCCCTTTTGTAGCCATACAACCTGCGCCACACATCTGGGTTCCATGGGTGAACAACACTATAATTTGTTATTTCAGTTGGCATATCAAATATCAACAGGTACTTCCACTGGAATATTAGTTATCTGGATCTTGATCTTTCTCAATTGCATCTCATTCTTCAAGTGATAAAAACATGGTTTTATATGCTTGGAGTTCTTATTGAATCGTGGCTCTTTCAACATGCCTATCGCCGCCGTATTGTCGCAAAAAATCCTTACTGCTTCACAACGTACTCAAGGTAATTAAGAAATTTATTAATCCATACAACATCTTTGGCCTCCAAACATCACACTACGTACTCTGCCTCCATCGTGGATAATTCCATCGCATCATGTTTCTTTGATTTTTAAGAAACTGTACCCCCTCTAAGCATGAACACATATCCAGATGTAGATTTCGCATCATCTGGATCCGTGAGATAATTTGCACATATACATCTAAATATCCAATCAGCTAAAAAAAGTAGGACTGTAACAACTCCCACTCAATTATTCCACACACAAAATATACATTATTAGCATTCTTATGTAATAAATAATTCAATACCCGTTGGTTTCATAATATGCAAAACTTTCATAAACCACAAATGTTCAACCGCACTAGTCATCTTGATAGTAAATCCATACAAACCAAATTATCTAATCAACACAACATGTATCAAAGAAGCCTAACATAATGTCATTCCTTCAACATTCCCTATGGTTAAAGATCTTAGGTAATCGAGGATTTTAAATAACTAGAAACATAGGTCAAAGTATATTGGTA
>NW_006498507.1:1609344-1648318 GCF_000471905.2 Amborella trichopoda | reverse complement strand
GGAAGGTGCATGAACCATTATCCCCCTTTCCTTAAACTATTTTCTCATCAATATATTTAAATAAATTAAATCTATTAAAGATATAGTGCATACTATAAATTACATATTCCATCTCATATTTTTCGTAAGAATATTTTAATAATATCAAGTCAAGATATTCCTTCAATAATCAAGATAAGATATGGTCAATATTTCCTAATCAATATTTGACCATATGCCACAAGATATAATTACCATATTTAATAAACTTGAAGACAAATCAACAAAAGAAGGTATCCAAGGGTGGGGCGTGCCACCCATGCGTGGTATGTGGGGCGCCACTTAATACCCACATGGTGGCCCATGTGCACTATGAGCTCCTATGTATGTTTTTTAATAAATATTTTAAAATCAAACAAAATGAATTTTAAAACATTATAACTTTGTAAATTAATAACTTCATTTTTATAAGTCCAAAAATAAGAAATAAAATATCAAATGACTTATAAAAATTCAAATAATAAATCTAAAATAATTTAATAATAAAATGAATACAATTAAATTAATATGATGGGAAGTGGATTCATATGGTTCAGGAATTCAATCAACGATCACGGTGTACTCCACCTTCAACTGTGGAGTACAGACTACACTTGTTTTATTGAACCGACCCAGTGTTTTTCATGACCCATAATCCAAGCAGGGGCTCATTAGCGGGTCACCAAAGTCTAGTCGATGAGCTAAGGAGTCGTAATCCCAGTCTGTGGATTACAAGTCCTCCCCTAGAAACAAGTCAGGTCACCATGACCTGATGCGACTACGGCTCTATGACGCATAGGGGTATATCTCGCACATGCATATGCTTTACCCAAAGGTGGATATCTAACTTTTTCGAACGATCTATCAATATGCATGCCGTGTGATGGAACATGGATGAGGTTTTGGCCCCCGTCTCTGTAGGCCTACTATCACATACAAGGGTCATACAATCCCTCAGCTTACTCATCTAGGTATAAGCTCCGACCTCATCAAAGGCTAACCCAAAAACCTTCTCGATGTATTTTTTATGCCCAGGTATCTTGGGTTTTCCAACCAATTAGCCTAGATCGTCAAGCACAGTCTGAGATCTGTAAATATCATTCGCTTAGTATGGTCCTTGAGGGACCACACTCCCATTGAGTTTATGTTTCACTATAATAAATATTTTTCATTACACACTCATAAGGCCACATAAACCCAACACAATGTGTTGGCCAAAGGTGACACTTCTTTAACTGAAACCTTTGTCTCGGACTCTGTAATTTCTTTTTAATCGTTGATTAATAAAGTTCTGAATTCTATAAAAAAAAAAAAACAACTATATGTAAAGCGAGAGGAGGTCCCCATTAATTATTTTGACATGTGTCTTTTTCTTTTTCCAATTTTGTCCTTTTAATTTTTGGTTTTTTCTTATTTTACCCTTCGATTTTTGGGAATTGTTAGTCTCTATTTATTGCTATCAATGTTATTCCCCATAGTAAATTAATTATTATAAACATCATAAAATTTACAATTTCCTTTTGGGTAATTCAGTGGGGATGACGAGAGCCCTACTCATTTTTTAAATCATGGTTTTTGAATGGGTTAGGTGAGAATGGAAGCTTAGGCTAAGTCACAGGTGGTGGTACCTCCTCGACCCCAACCCATTCTCAAAATATTTATAATATAAATGTCTATGATATTAAATTCACATTATCTAACTCTAAACGTGTATGCTATACTTTTGCATGTTAATCATCTATTACAATGTAACTATTTATTGACTATTTATCAAAACTTTTAAAACTGAAAACGTCTATTTATTAGTTATAAAGGTTTGTTTACATGTTAAAGCTTTTTGGATTTTCATTTATATTGTAAATGATTGACACGCAAACATTTAGTTTTTTTTGTTTAAACATTTTGAGTTTATATGTTACACACTGCTATTTGTATAAAATATGTAAATTTTATATGAAAAGTATATAGTGAGACCATTTACTTTTGGTACAAGATGATCGCAATTAATCTTGACTATTGGATGTGAAATTAGGTGGCTGTACTTATTTCATTCAAAAAAAAAAAATTTCGAACTTTTTGACACACCCAAGCTATCAGATTTCATATCGGATGGTTTTAAATAATTGTGACCTCCCTATACAAAAGATAAATGGTCTCATTGTATACAATCGCTTTTTTTTTTTTTAATCACATTTAGATCATAACTGTAATAATTTTATTTTATAAGCACAATTTTGAAAGACCAAATTATTAGAAATTTAATAAGTAAACATAATTGAGTTTTATATTATATTTCATGCATTCAATATTTATATTGTAGATGTGTAATAGTGTTACCTTCTAGACGTCTATATTCCTCTTTACCTATTTAAATTTGTTATCTTCATTCAAAATAGGTTTGTTTCCCAAAAGGGATACAGGGCCGAGGCTCTAAACAACCAAATTAGAGCCTACCTAAAATATTTTACTAAAAAATGTTGTTGATGTCTAAATATCCTCAAATTGATCATCTCAACATCAAGATGCATGAACATCAGAAAAAAAATAGATTTAAAGTTTTGAAAATAGTATATTTTGTAATGCATTTTGGGATTGTCAATTTTCTAGATTTCAAGTTTTCATAGATCTGTTGGTCTACATTATTCTAAAGCTTTAAACTTTATAAATAAAAATGAAAATATATTTTACGGCTATCATAAAGATTTTCAGTATTGAAACCATTATTCTCGACACTATTTAAAGGTAGGCTCTGTTTAGAGCCTAGGCTCTATACAAACCGCACCCTTCCCAAAATCACACGGGTTTTTTTATGGTGGCAAAGCTAGAGAGAAACAAGGTCCAAGGGGCTCTCTAACTTATGTCGATAACATGGACAAAGTTGAAAGTGAGGTCATTAGTGTATTTCCCTATTCATTGTTAGTAATTGATAATAGATACCGTGATGTATAAAGTATTCAATTATTAAAACATTTTCCTTGCTATCTTTTTCTCTAATTTTTATTTTCCCAAATACAATTTTTTCTTTTTTTAGTTTCCTACCAAAAATGTTAAAATTAGAATATTAGTACACATATTTTTTATTAAATTGTAATATATTATTTGAAAAATAATAATTGCTCTTTTTACAATTTTTTGCAAATAATATAATTTAAAAGAAAAATCTATTGGTAAATATATTCATTAATGCAAATAAAAAATTATTATTTGATTAATAATTTAATCTAATAAATTCTTTCTTTTTCCTACAAATAATGTGATTTTGATATAATAGTAAATGTGTTGTTTTTTAATTATAAGAATACTATAATATAAATAATAGTACAAATATTTTTGATTGATATACAAAGTTGAAAGTGAGTTCCTTTGCTTATTTCAATGTTCATTGTTAGTTCAGTATCATCAGAGCATTTTTCCATTATTTGGTGTGGGTTTCACGAATTTTGGTATGCATTATGCTCTATCAAGGGTTATACTTTTAATGAGGCTATAAGTTTCTATATCTTTTCTCACTACTTCCAACCATGTCCTTTCAGGCCTATTTTAGTTTTTCACTTGAGCAAACTCGTACATCATAATAGGTGCTTTACTAGGTCTGCGACGCATATGGTCAGCCCACTTAAATCTACATTCGTTCATCTTATCACCTATTATATTTATTTCAAATTCTATGCCTTTTTTTCATGTCACTCATCTATCTCAATATCCTCATTTCCGCTATATCATCCTATGGGTATGTATTTCTTAACGGACCAACATTCCCCCATAAAGCAAAGATGGTCTTGCAGTTGTCCTATAGAACTTCCCCAACTAAAGTGATATGCGACGATCATCAAAAACTCTGGTTGCACATCTCCATGTTGCTCATTCAACTATAATTCTATCTGTGATATTTCCTCAATTTCTCTAATTTCCTAGATAATCCACCCAAGATATCGAAATCACGTTTTTTTTTTGTATTTTTTGGCTATCAATCTTAACTATTTCATTGTCTCTATTCTTATTACTATTAAACTTGCATGCCATATATTCTATCTTAGTCTGGCTAATTTTAAAACCTTTATATTCTAGAGCATCCCTCCTGTTGAGAATTGATATCTTGTATTATGAGGAAATAGGTCTGTCAAAGTGGAGTACATAGGGTATCTGTACATAGAGTATTTCAATAATTTGTACTATCTATCTGGGACTCGATATATATTATTGCGATGAGGGGTTTTTTAGGGTCAAGGGTAAAACACAGATCTCTTTATAATCAGAGAGAACATAGAGGGGTGGGGAAGAGAGCTATTGTAGCCTTATTATCTATTGCCAGTAAAGAAGCTCTCATCTCCAATGCACGTAGGTACGTTGCCAAACCACGTATATTTTAGCGTTGTGGTTGATTGTCTCTTTCTTTTATGTTTGTTTCTTCTTTTTTGTTTTCGTGGATTGATTTTCGTTTCCACAAATTGATATCAGAGCAAACCAGATTATTCCGCATTTTGGGGTTTGCTACCACAATAACAGGAAAGGGCTCACGCGGCATGTATGGCATTGATAAGTTCAATGGAAAGAATAAGTTCACTCTTTGGCGATGAAGGATGAAGGATCTTCTGATACAACAAGGTCTGGCTAAGGCTTTGCTAGGGAAATCGAAGAAACCAGCAAAAATAGACGATGAAGAGTGGTAAGGGATGGAGGAAAAGGCAGTAAGCACGATTCGTTTGAATCTATCAGATGACGCCGTGTGTTATGTGGTGGACCTTGAAACTGCTCCAAAGGTTTGGACAAAACTCGAGAGTATCTACATGACGAAATCTCTGTCGAACAAGTTGTTATTGAAGAAGCAGTTGTATTCTTTTCAGATAGAAGAAGGCACAGATCTGCTTGAACATTTCATCAAGTTCAACCAGATCATAAGCCAGTTAGCAAGCATTAAGGTCGAAATCGAGGATGAAGATAAGGCCCTATTTTTGTTGGCTTCGCTTCCAAGATCATACAATCACCTGGCTACGACTCTACTATATGGGAAGGAGACTCTTGAGACGGACGAAGTCACTGCTACTTTTATGTCAAACGAGACAAGGAAGAAGACTAGCAGTATTAAATCTCAAGGAGAAGGTTTCTTTGGAAAACACAAAGAGAGTCATGAAAGGGGCTGATCAAATCAAAGGAGGTCTGGAAGTAGAAGTCGGTCAAAATCGAAGGGGAAGGGCAGGTTTAGTTGCTATTACTGCAAAAATGAATGTCATATGAAGAGAGACTGCACGAAAAGAAAAGATGATATAAAGATAATAGAAACAAGAAAAACATCTGATGAAGCTAGTGTGGCAGATGATGGGGATCTTCTCTCTATATCTACAAGTAAGAATCAATTTACTAATTCTTGGATTTTAGATTCTAGATATTCTTTTCATATGTGCCCAAATAAAAACTGGTTCGAAACCTACAAATCATATAGTGGTGGGTCTGTTCTAATGGGGAATGATGCGGTATTCAAGACTATTGGAATATGAACTATCAAAATCAAGATGTTTGATGAGAGAATTCGAATCTTATCAAATGTGAGGAATGTCCCACAATTATAGAAAAACTTAATATCTTTGGGAGCCCTTGACTCGAATGGTTGTAAGTATACAACAACAAGTGAAGTCCTTAAGGTCAATAAGGGATCTATAGTTGCCATTAAAGGTCAAATGGCTGGGAACCTATATAAGTTGATAGGGAATACAATTATAGGTGGAGCTTATGTAACAATAGATATATAGAGTCCAACATAGATGACACAAAATTATGGCATATGCGTTTAGGGCATATGAGTGACGAGGTAAGAGGGAACTTTATAAAAGAAAATTGTTGAATGGTGTCAAAGCTTGTAAACTGGATTTCTGTAAGTACTGTGTTTTCGGCAAACAATGCAATATTAGATTCAAAACCGTAGTTCATATGAGCAAGAATATACTAGATTATGTATACACTGATGTATGGGGGCCTTCACCAATCAAATCCAAGTGTGGGGCCTAATACTTCTTTACCTTCATTGACGATTACTCAAGAAAGGTCTGGGTCTACTTCATGAAACACAAAAGTGAAGCATTTATGAAGTTTAAACAATAAAAAGAAGAGGCAGAAAGGAAGACATAAAAGAAACTGAAATGCTAAAGATCAGATAATGGAGGGGAGTACAAGTCTAGAGAATTTCAAGAATTTTGTGAAGAAGAGGGTATTATACGTCACTTTATCATACTAAAAACTCCTCAGCAAATGGTGTGGTTGAGAGGATGAACATAACTCTTTTGGAAAGAACTCGCTGTGTGAGATTGAATTCAGATTTGAAGAAATTTTTTTGGGCAGAAGCAGTTAACATGACTTGTTTCATCGTTAACAGGTCACCATCTACAGCGATTGATTACAAAATTCCAAAGGAGGTGTAGACGGGAAAGCCAATAAATTACTTTATGCTAAGGATTTTTTGATGTCCAGCATATGCCCATGTGTAGAGTGGGCAACGTTCCAAATTAGACTCTAAGTCTAAGCAGTGCATCTTTCTCGGTTTTGAGAAGGGAGTAAAGGGATTCAAGCTTTGGGATCCTACTTCACATAAGGTTGTGCTTAGCAGGGATATTGTGTTGATGAATCTCACATGGTGAAGTCAATCAATATGCAAGATTATAGAGTGCAAGTAGATGAAAGTGATGAAGAAATATCAACAATCTAGGTGGAGCTAGAAGAATATGAATTACCAGAAAATGAAGAATCATCTAGCTGAATACCAAAACAACATCAACCACATGGTAAGCCTTACAATCTGGTAAAAGGCAGGAAAAAACGTGTTCATAAAGTCCCTGTGATATACGACTTTAAAGACATGGTAGCTTTTGCTCTAATAATTTGTACTGGGGAAATCGACTCTTTCGAAGATGCTCTAAGTGATGCACATAATGATAAATGGATGATAACTATGATGGAGGAGATGTAGTCTTTGAAAAAGAACAAGACTTGGGAGCTTGTCAAGAGGCCCAAGGGAAGGAAAGTGATTGGGTGCAAGTGGATCTTTCAAAACAAAGAGGCAGCAACAGAAAATGAATGTGAGATATTCAAGGCTAGGCTCGTAGCTAAGGGCTACGCTCAGAAGGAGGGAGTAGACTACAATGAAATATTCTCTCTAGTTGTCAATCATACTTCAATAAGGTTATTACTTGCTTCAATAGCCATGTTTGATTTGGAGCTAGAACAACTTGATCTGAAGACAACGTTTCTTCATGGTGATCTGGGTGAACAAATCTTTATGGAGCAACCTAAAAGGTTCAAGGTGCATGGAAAGGGAGATCAAATTTGCTTGCTCAACAGATCACTTTATGGTCTTAAGCAATCTCCCAGGTAGTGCTAAAAGTGCTTTGACTCTTTCATGGTGCAAATTGACTATTCAAGAAGTGAGTATGATTATCGTGTTTATTTTAAAGTTATTGATGATAATTCTTTTATTCTCTTGATGTTTTATGCTGATGACATGCTCATTGCTGCCAAGAATGCATATGACATAACCTCTCTCAAGTCTATGTTAAGTTTTGAATTTGATATGAAGGATATAGGGGATACTAATATAATCCTTGGTATAGAGATTCATAGAGATAGAAGTACAGGTAAACTTTAGGTAACTCAGAAAAGGTATGTTGAAAAGGTACTGGAGCGCTTCAACATGGAAAAGGCCAAATCAGTTAGCATTCCATTGACGAGTCATTTCAAGTTATCTGAACGTCAGTGTCCCACTGCGGATGATGAGATAGAGCAGATGTCTCTGATGCCCTATGCTAGTGCAGTCGGAAGCCTCATGTATGCTATGGTTTGTAGCAGGCCGGATTTATCTCATGTTGTCAGTGTTGTTAGCCGATACATGAGTAATCTTGGTAGGGAGCATTGGAATGCAATCAAGTGGATTTTCAGATATCTGAGCCTGACGTAAGATCTCGAAATTATGTTCAACAAAAAGAGCAGCTCTATAGAACTTGTGGGATATGTCAATTCCGACTATGCTGGTGATTTAGACCAGTGAATGTCTACAACAGGGTATGTATTCACACTAGCGGGTGGACCTATTTCATAGAAGGCAATGCTTCAACCCACGATTTCCTTGTCTATGATAGAGGCAGAGTACATGACAGCAGTTGAGGCTGCAAAGGAGACGATCTGGTTGATTGATTTGGCTCGTGAGTTGGGGGTGGAGCAAGAATGTACTGTGCTGCATTGTGATAGTCAGAGTGTCATAATCTTGCAAAGAATCAAATGTTTCATACAAAGACAAAACACATTGATGTGAGATATCACAAGATCAGGGAGCTTGTGTCAAAAGGAATCATTCACCTGAAGAAAATTCATACGAATGACAACGCTACAGATATACTTACAAAGCCGATCACCACAAATGAGTTCAAGCTTTGCTTGGACTTGCTTAATGTCACTCATTGTTGAGAGTGAGGAAAACACATTGATGTGAGATATCACAAGATCATGGAGCTTGTGTCAGAAGGAATCATTCACCTGAGGAAAATTCATACGAATGACAACCCTGCAGATATACTTACAAAGCCTGTCACCATCGAGAAGTACAAGCTTTGCTTAATGTCACTCATTGTTGAGAGTGAGGGAAGCACCCATGACAGGTGGGGGTGCAGTCACGTACTTTTATGGAGGTATGTGATGCAGACATATTCAGGTTATCTTCACGGTGGCTCGACAAAATTCAAGCCAATGTAGAGATTATTGAGGATTGATGTCTTGTATTATGAAGAAATAGATATGCCAAGGTGTAGTCAAAAGGACGACTCTGGATGGCCGTTAAAAGCTAGAAGGCCCGAAGGGCTTGAGGTTGGTTGGTTGTCTTTTTTTTTGTGTTTGTTTCTTCTTTCTTGTTTTCGTGGATTGCTTTTCGTTTCCACACCTCTAAAGTTCTAACTTTGTGTTGACGTAGCTTCGGGTCTTAGCGGTTAAAACTATGTCATTTGTAAAAAACATACACCACAGTACCTCATCTTGTAGGTGCCAAGTTAAGTCGTCCATGTCACATATTCAGGTTATCTTCAGGGTGGCTCGACAAAATTCAAGTCAAAGTGTAGATTATTAAAGATTGATGTCTTGTATTATGAGGAAATAGATTTGCCAAGGTGTAGTCAAAAGGATGACTCCGGATGGCCATTAAAAGCCCGAAGGCTCGAAGGGCATAAGGTTAGTTGGTTGTCTATTTTTTTTGTGTTTGTTTCTTCTTTCTTATTTTCGTGGATCACTTTTCGTTTCCACACCTCCAAAGTTCTAACTTTGTGTTGATGTAGATTCGGGTCTCAGCGATCAAAACTATGTCATTGGCAAAAAACATACACCACAGTACCTCATCTTGTAGGTGCCAAGTTAAGTTGTCCATGACTAAGACAAAGAGGTATGGGCTCGACGCTGACACTTGATGCAAACCTATTGTCATTGAAAATTCACTTGTCTCTCCAATTGTTGCTCACACACTGGTTAACACTCCCTCGTGCATATCCTCACCAACTAGTTGCTCGCACACTGGTTAACACTTCATCGTGCATATCCTCAGCAAATTGATACAATATCTGGACACTCATTTTTTTTTCCAGCACCTCATCAAATTGAATATTGAGATAATCTATTATAAGCTTTTCTAAATCAATAAGATCATGTCAAAGTCTTTTCCTTTTACTCTAAACTTCTGAATCAGTTGCCCAAGTAAGAAAATTTTCCTTTTACTCTAAACTTCTGAATCAGTTGCCTAAGTAGGAAAATAGCTTCGACTGTTGATCTTCTTGGCATAACTGCTTATTTAATAGTTATTGATGATAAATAAAATATGCACCATGATGTTAGAAAATTATTCTTATATTAAAAAATGTGTTCCTAGCTCTCTTAATTACATTTTCCATTTTTCATTTCCCAAAATACGAATAATTCATTTTTCAACTTTACTGCAAACAAAATATTGAAATTAGAATATATCAAGAAATAGATTTTTTCTAAATTATATATATTAGGCAAAAGGTAATAGCACCACTTTTTACAGTCTTCTTATATATAATTTAAATAAAATATATTAATAAATAAATTCATTATTGCAAGTGACGATATATTATTTGAAAAAGCAAATAATTGTGTCATATGGTCCGAAACAAAAAAATAATTTAATTTTGATAAATTCTTCCTTTTTTCTGCTAATGATATAGTCAAATTTTAATATAATAATAAATATTATATTTTATCAATAAAAATATAATGTGGATAATAATGTAAATAATTTTAATTAATAGAAATTGTTAAAAGTGAATTTCTTAATTTTCTTTGTTGCTCCCTATTTAGTTATTAATGTACGCCATAATGTAAGAAAATTATTTATATGTTAAAACATATTGTCTTTCCTCTCTTTTTTTTCCTATTTTCTATTTTTTATTTTCCCCAAAATGCGAACATGTCCCTTTTTTTTTTAGTTTTCCTCAAAACAACATATTCAATAGTAAAATAATTCTTCTCACATCATAATATACTATCTAGAACATAATAATTCATCTTTTTACTATCTGCATATTTAAATATGTAAGTAAATAATTTTGTTGTTGCAAATATCCGATATACAAATAATTATATCACATTATCTACAAAACAATTTTATCCAAATACATTATTTCATTTCGTGCATATAGTATAATGGGTGTGGTTTCTATAAGGTTACAACCTTAAACAATCCAAATGAGGCGCACCTCCAAATTTTATCATAATATGTAATTTTGGTATAAAAATTCTTAGGATTATTTCAAAATCTATTTTCATATCTAATTATAATATTATGAACTCTGAAAATATTTAAAATCAAGTAGATCTATAAACATATGAAAATCTTGAAAATAGACGGTCTAGATTATGTGTTGCAAGATGCATTATTTCCAAGACTTGAAATCTGTTTTTTTTTTTTTATATTCATACGTCTCAATGTCAAGATGATCAATTAGAGGGTTTTTAATATTAAAACAATCTTTTACAATGGATTTTTGAAGTGCATCTTCAATTCTACATTTTAATGTTGCGACCATCGATAAACTTTTTCCTAATATAATTGATATCAATTCAGTAGTAAGTATTTACTTTTTAATTGTAATTTTAGTTAATAGACAAAGCTAAAAATGTGTTTCTTAGTTTATTTCTCTGTTCACTATTTAATTATTGATGATAAACAAAATGTGTGCCATGATGTAAAAAACTATTCATATATAAAAAACGTGATAGTAAAAAAGTGATAGAATTTCATAATACTGCATATAACTCTTTGTGTATTGATTGGATAGATACGAATTGATAATTACTAATTAATACTATCATAATTAAGAGATGCAAGACACTTAATCTTATCAAGAGATATATACCCTTGCAAATACATATATGTATTAATATGTATCAGTATATTATCATAATCAAGAAATGCTAGACACCTAATCTTATCAAAAATATATACCATACAAATACATATATATATATATATATATATGGAAAGCTGAAGTTTGAACAATAAGTTGCATAAACGAATTGATTTCGATCTTTAGGTTTTCAGGTGCATGGTGTGACTGGAGTTTGAACAATAAGTTGCATAAATGAGTCTAATCTTTAGGTCTTTAGGTACATGGCATGACCGATAGAAGTAGTGGTCTTCATGTTCAGATTGCTTGAACAACAAGCACAAATTGCTTAAACAACAAGCACAAATTGCTTGAAAAATAAGCACAAATTGCTTGAACAATAAGCACAAATTGCTTGAACAATAAGCACAAATTGCTTGAACAATAAGCACAAATTGCTTGAACAATAAGCAGCGGATCAACAAGTCTCAGGAACAACAGACGGCCTCAAGAACAGAAAAAATTCCAAATCTTCACCAGAGAAAAAAAACAGTCGAGACATTCGAGAAAAACAGAATGATATTTGGAAGAACCAACAAGCTCGCAGATCAACAGACCTTCAGCATACAAGATTGAATAATGGAAACCTCGATCATCAGAAAAGATCTGTTCAGAAACTTAATCATAAAAAAAAATCAGTTCAGAGTGACTAATAAGATTTCAGGGCAGACAGTTCCTTGAGATCAAGATCTATAGGCAGTACGGAGATAGGGATAGGCGACCAAGAGAGAGGGAGCCAAAAAACTAAGATAGGCGATCAAGAGAGAGAGCTAGAAAAGTTAAAAGCCACAAGGGCTCTCGCTCACTTTGAACGTATGCACATCCAGGATAAATAGAGAGAGACTCGCAAAACAAAGGTCAAAAACCCCAAATCTCTGTGGAGGCATGCTGTTGCCCATGTAAATTTGCTGCCCAAGATTTTGCCATATGTAAAACATAAATTTGAGGAACCACAGCTGGAACAAATTCAGAGAAGACTTGCACAAACAACATTTGAACTCGGACTTCAAGATGCAAGTCGATGGTCTAGACTTATTTTAGAAGGTTGTCGCAATTCGATTAAAAGACGGAAGCAAAGTGTGACGGGATTTACAGAGCAAAGGGTGGGTAGCACGAATTCGAGCCAAGAGTAGAGGGTACTGAAATTTTCTGACCTCATCAACCTCAGATATGAGGTTGAACTGAAATTTCCCGACTTCAGATCGGGGGTGAATAGTCGAGTCTATGGCTCTGATACATGATAGAATTAATTTCTTGACCTCACCAACCTTATATTTGAGGTTGAATTGAAATTTTGACCTTACCGATCTGAGGTTGAACTGAAATTTCTTGACCTCAAATCGAGGTTGAAGAGTTGAGTCTATGGCTTTGATATCAGGTTGAAGAGTCGAGTCTATGGCTTTGATACCATGATAGAATTTCAGAATACAAGACCATGATATAATTTCATAATACTGCAAAGAACTCTCTGTATGTTGATTGATAAAAATATACCAGACCCGTATATTTATACCATAATAGAATTTCATAATACAAGAGTTAGAGTCTATGGCTCTTATACCATGATATCATTTCATGGAACAGCAGATGGAACTACAGAGAAGTCGCATATAAATATACGGCTAGTAACCGTTCGAGATTATACGGCTAGTAACAGTTCTGGATAGATATCATCAATTATTGATAATTATTAACTAATATTATCATAATCAAGAGATGGTGGACACCTAATCTTATCAAGAGATATATAACTATACTGATACATGTCCATTCTGATATGTATCCATAATGATGTGTATCAATACACGTACATATCTATACACTAAAACATTGCATTTTTTTTTTCTATTTTTGTTTTCTATTTTTATTTCTTAAAATACAAATAATTCCTTTATTTTAGTTTTCCTACAAACAAACTATTGAAATTAGAAATATTACTATATAGATTTTTCTTAACTTATAATATATTTTCCATAGTATAATAGTTCTTTTTTCCTATGAATAATATAATTTGAATAAAATTTTATTGGTAAATAAATTCATTCTTGTAAATAAAGATCTATTATCTAAAAATACAAATAATTGTTTCATATTATTTGAAGAATAATTTAATCCAAATAAATTCTTTCATTTTCCTGAAAATAATACACTCGAACTTTTAATACAAGATAATAGTAAGGGAAATGATCGCATGCACCCCTCACGCACGGATGGCCGCATAGGACCCATCCTATTTGCCATTGATCTAGGGTTTCTTGAGATACGGAATGGACACATTTCAAATGCATTATTTGAAACATTCATTCTCAAGATGTTTGTATTTGTAGATCTGCTCGAACTGTACTATATTTTTAGTTTTAAATTTCGTAATTAAATGTGAAATAGATTTTTAGATCATCAATAAAATTTCCGATACCTTCCTTACTTGGATTATTTCATATTTACACCTTATACATACTATACCCCAAAAATGGCCATGAGTTCAAGTCCCACAAATGTAGGACTTTCAGTATAAAGTTGAATCGGATGTTGCATGTCTACACATTCGACACATTATCACAAACTGAGGCAATAGCTATAAATAATATGCCTCACGTGTCTAGGCACGCAATATGTATCGACACACGATACAATGAGAAGACGAAGTGTCTGAGTTAGCTTGCCTAAGGGTGGCAACAGATCGAATACGGGTTGAGTCTGGCTGGACCAAGACCTGGACCTGAATAATATTTGGGTCTAAATTTTGAACATGTAGTTGGACCCATCAGGTCCTCGGTCTGGTTAGATCCATTACCACCATATATCCATGAGCTTTCTCTTTTTTCTTTTTTTTTGGCTTTTTTTTTACCATCATATCCCTATGGCTATGAACTTATTTTTTTTTGCCAATAATTGTGTAAATGTTGCCAGTATTGTGGCAATATGAACACCTGGCTCATGCTTAAAGAGACATGATTGCCATCATATATCTTATAACTACGGGTATGGGTCGGGTACATATGGGGTCCAAACTTGGGATCCAAACCTAAAGTCAGGTATACCCGTCGAGTCCTGCGTTTAGTCGGGTCCATTACCACCCCTAACCCTACCTAAGTCTCGTTCTTGTGCCTTTCACCCTCATTGTTATCATTTTCCCTATGAACACCCTCCAATCGCGACCAAAAATAAAAAAAAGAAACAAAAAAGGCTCCGATAATGCCTAGTTCTCACCTTTTCATTCAAGATACCGAAAGAGACGGCTAGCAGCAGCACCTATAACATAACGTGTGGTCCAGGGTGGGCATCGACTAAGTCCCTGCCTTGTCTTCCACGTGAAACTTGTGAACTATGAATTATGCAGTCGGTATAATAAAGGACATGCAAGTTATGTTCCTTCGGGAGCATAGTTTGTTTCTACTCCATCACTTAGAAGACCTGTTTAGAACAAAAAAAAAATTTGATTAGAAATTTTGGAAACCACTTCAGAACTACTAGATGATTATTCTAAAAAAAGAAAATTAAAATTTGAGTTTTCTAATACGTAGATCTTACCATCTAAAAATTGGTTTAGAAACACTATCTTTTTTAAGGGCATAGAGCATACAATTAAGAAATTCTTTTTATTGAGGTTAGACACCCTAAAATTTCCTAAAATTTGGGCTCCTAAAATTAGTTCTAGGTGGGATTTTATCCGAGGAAGTAAATGGGCATTATACTCCATCGCGAGTATAGTATCTTTTGATATAATAAAAACAAAAGGGATTGTACACAATGACACCATTTACTTTTGATACAAGGAGGTCACAATTCCTTAGATGTGAAACACAGTTCGAGAAAATTTCATTTGAAGTTAGAGCTTGGTCAATAAAATAATTGTAGCCATCCAATTGTCAAGATTAATGTAACCACCTTGTATTAAAGATAAATGGTCTCATTCTATACTTTTCCAAAACAAATATATCGATTGAAAGATATGATGATGTCATTGCTTAGGTGTCTTAGTTCCCATGTAAATTTCAATCCATCAATTTATGTATAGACAAAAAAAGGAAAAGAAAACATGAAATGGGACAATTTAGGGTAAAATTTAACCGGAATGTCTGTCAATCCACTTTTTTTTTTTTTTTGTTCAAAATTATTTATTTGTCTGAGAATGACACTCTCAGACCGCTTTTTAATTTTTTTCCTTTTAGTTTTTTCGGGCTCAGTTTTGGAGTGGTCCGAGTTCCCCACCCATGGACCGCACTTTGTTGTTTTTTGTGGAAGAAAAGAGTAGTATGAGGATGGCAACCTTGGGATCCCTCTAGAACTAAGCCCTGTAAAGAGAGCAGTCTGAGGTTCCCATCATGAGACCACTCTTTGTTTCTTTTTTGTGAAAGAAAAGAGTGGTTCAAGGATGGGGACCTTGATAATGATCAAGGGAAAGTATCAGGCGACAAGAGAGAGAGAGAGAGAGAGAGAGAGAGAGAGAGTTGCTCTTACTTGCTGGAGCCACCCAACCAAAGTTGCATGCTCGAACACGCTCTAAAGAGAGAAAGTGTGAAAAAGAGTGATGCTCAAGGGAAGGTGGCTATCCATGGATGATCCGTGAAGCTCCTTGACTCTAGATGGATCTTTATCCCCCAAGCCTTTCTATTGCTCCCTCATTTCTTTCTGAATCTCTTAAAGCCACTGCTCTTCTTGTTATTGGTTCTTTTTCCCCACCCTCTAATAATATCTGGGGTCTTAGCAATTGGGCTAAGGGAGCCTGGAATCTACCTTACGCCCCTGTGGTCCGTTCTTTCGGGAGTAACATGGTCGTTTTCTCTCTTTCCTTTGCTGATGACGTTTATAAAATCCTCCTTATTCGCAAAACCGGGTGTATCCAAAATAAACTATTATCAGTGGATTATTAGAAATCGTGGGATCACACTAATCTCACTTTATGCTCCCATGGCTAGGTTCACTTCAGAGGAATCCCTCTCCATGCTTGGAATATGAGAGTCTTTCAATGTCTAGCCAATTTGGTAGGGTTTTTTGTTGATGTTGAATGTATGGTGGGCCCTAATCTCTCTTTTATTAGAGTCAATATTCTTAGATGTGCTAAGACCCTGACTCCCTATCGATCAACCTTTTTGTTCGTTTAGACCTTTTTATCATTAATGTCACCATTGAAGGTTAGAAGACTGCCAACCCTCTCTGGCCCCTCTTGAAGTTTCTACTGGTAAGGAAGACAGCTCCTGGGTTGATGTTCTTAAAAAGCCTAAAGCTAAACCCATGTTCAACCTCCTGGAGCCATTCTTGGACCTGCTAGGGCTTGACCTCCATTGGCAAAACAAGGTCCTCCTCTGTTGAACCCCAATTGGCAAGGCCATGAGGCAATAGATTTGAGGTTGAATTGTTTGGATCTTCTTCCTCCTCCTTCTCCAAAAAAGTTAAAATTTAGAAACATACTGGCCGTTATTTTGTGGAGGATTTTTTGGGCTTTCATTCTTTGAAATCGTTAGCTAATTTGAAAAAAAAGTAAAAAAGCCTTTACTCTCTGATTTTGTTTTGACCCTCTTTGCTTGCCTTTTTGGGTGCCGCACCTAAGCCTTCTCATTATGAGCCTAACTCTTCATCCAACGCCCATCTTTCGGGCTCTTATTCGATGTTTTCAGCTCAGCTGGCTCCCTTTGTTCTGTCACCACCTCTCCCTACCCATCTCGCACCTTTCCCCAATTCTGCCTCCTCCACCCATCTTGCTCCTCCTCTCTCGCCACTCCCTACTCATCCCGCAACTTTTCCAATACTGCCTCCACCATCCATCTTGCCCTTTCTCTCACGTTTGTTTCCACTACCTCTGTCTCTTCATCCTCTTCTCACCCTTTTTCTCTCCCAGTGACGTCAGCCTCTCCCACTAGGCTTCTAACCCCTTTCAAGCCCATTCAATCCTAAGATCTACTTCTCTGCATTTGCTCACTTATCTCTCTTGGTCATCCTCTGTTTACTCTTCTTTTTCTCTTCACCATGTTTAATCAGAGCATTCTTCCTTTCCGTACTTCCGCGACGCGTTCCAGGGTCTAGAATTTGACACCGTCGCCTGCTGCCAATTGGTTGGCTGTGGTTTTTGATATCATCGATTCTGTTGATGAAGATGAGGTTGTCTACGCCAATCCTATTTATGACGTGGTTTTTAGAGCCATAATTGTGACGAATAACCCAGAGTTTGCTGCAATCCCTCTAGCTATGGTTGAACCGAACGTACCATTACTTTTGGTGGAAACGATTGGTGAGCCTTTGGCTGATGAAGCTATCCCAGTGGAGATGGTTGCAGAACACCTTGCAAAAGCTTCAGATTCATCGTCCTATATCTCTTCAACCTCGGCCCCTGAAATTCAATCAGATTCTAGGGTTGATTCTAAGTCTATTCATGTGTTTGAGCATCATTCAAAGGCTCTACCAAGCAACCCCAGCCATGTAATTTTCAATCGTATTTTCAAGGACATGGGTGCTACTTTTGTTACTTCTCCAGAGGTAGTGCTTGCAGCCATGGATGTAGCGGTTAATGTGGTTTAAGAAATGTCCAAAGAATTGAAGGATGAGACTCGGACAGACCTAACCAAGCTCCCTGTGTGACATTATTCTGGTTTGACGGATGACCTGGAGGTCTCCTTACCTGCCTCTAAGGTGATACTGAAACCCAATTTAAATGCGGACTCTAAAGTTGTGCGTTCATCGGCTAGACTGGCTGCTCGTGGATCTCGGGGCTCTTCAGCTCCTCCTTTAGGTGGAGTGGTTTTCAGGAAAGGCTGTGTGACTTCAAAAAAAAACCCAATCCTCTTTTATTAGCAGCAGTAGCACTTGCTCGTCTAGCTCTTTTCGTCCCTATGAAGATGGTGGCTTCGAGGGACTCGGTGAACCTTCATCTTGCCCATGAAGATTATTAGTTGGAACGTGTGTGGTCTCTATGCTGATCGACGCAAGAAGGAGGTCAATTTCTTGATTTCTAAATTTAAACCTTTTGCTTTTATTGAGCAAGAAACTAAGTGTGCTTTGCCCTCGCTTTTGGATGTTAAGACTCTATGAGGTAATGGTTCTATGTACTTTGAAGGTGTAGATGCCATTGGATTTTTTAGGGGTTTGTGGGTTCTTTAGGACCCAACAGCATTGCTTTGCTTTGATGTTTTTAAAGCTGATAGGTTCTTGGCAATTACTTTTGAAGGTCCTGTCAGGGGTTTCCATTGGATGCTTATTAATGTGTATGAGCCTAACATTAAATGTGTCTTTTTGGATGATTTGAAATCTTTTATTTCATCTTCGGGACTTCCTGTTTGAATGGGAGCGGATTTTAACCTTATTCGCCACCCAGAAGAAATATTTACTTATTCTCGATTTAATTCTCATATACACATATTTAATGACTTCATTATGTAGAATGATTTATTAGATCTTCCTACTATTGGAGCTCACTGTACTTAGTCCAATAATTGTTCCTCCAATCTAATTAAGTCCAAGATTGACTGCTTTCTTGTCTCAGAGGCTTGGGAAAGAGTATTCCCTTTGGTCAAGGTTAATGCTCTTACCAAACTTTCTTTGATCACCTCTCTATATATCGTCATACAGAGGAGGCGTTATCTGAGTTTAGACCTTTTCGTTTTGATATTCACTAGCTAGATGAGCATGAGGTTATGGATATCATCAATCAAACTTGGGGTAGTTGTTATGTTTTTGGCAGTTTTGGCTTCTGTCTTCATAAGAAACTAATTTGCCTGAAGCACAAACTCATCTCTTGGAAAAAAGTAAACCAGTATCAACTTAGAAGTAAGATTGATACCATTTGATGGACTTCGAGATGGTTGAAATTTTTATTCAGGAAAACCAAGTTTTATCTGATGAGATGATTGTTAATAAAAATTCTTTGCTTAATAAGCTACATGATCTCCTTAAGATGGAAGGAGATTTATTGGAAACAGAGATCAAGAGTTAAATTGCTTAAGGAGGGTGACAGAAATCCCAAATGTTTTCATGCTATCGCGAATGCACGTAGCAGGAGAAATGATATTTAAGCTATTTCTCTATCGAATGTATCGAAAGGCGACGTTTCAGCTGGTAATGAGGCCATTATTTGACATTTTGAGTCTGTTTTTTCTAGTGGTTTTAACCTTGGGGTTATCTTAGATGGTGTTCCTTTTAAATCTCTACCACCTTTCTTGGTTTTTTATCTAGAAAGGGATGTTACTGTGGAAGAAGTTAGACTGACAGTTTTTACTCTTTTTGGGAATAAAGTCCCTGGCCTTGATAGTTTCCCTCTTATCTTCTTTCAGTGTTTTTGGGATCTGCTACACGATGATGTTTATTTAATGGTTAAGGACTTTATATTCATTGGGAGTATTCTCAAGGACATTAATTCTACTTGTATTTCTTTAATTCTAAAAAAAGATATCATTGCTGATATTAGAGATATTAGGCCGATTAGTCTCTTGTCTAGTTTTTATAAAATTATTGCAAAAGTTTTAGCAGAGAGACTTAAATTGGTTTTCTCTTTTGTGATCTCTGATGAACAATTAGCCTTCATTAAAAACCGCATGATCACAGATAGCATTCTTATTGCCCAGGAATGCATTCACTCTAAAAATCTTTCTGATTAGCTGAGAGTGATTATTAAATTGGATATGGATAAGGCCTTTGACAGAGTTGAATGACAAGTGCTCAGTGAGATTATGAGAAGAACGAGTTTTGGTGTCAGATAGATTTCTTGGATTATGGGGTGCATTTCTAGGACCCATTTATCGGTTATTTTTAACGGATCTCCTAAGGTGTTCTTCCATGCTTTTAGGGGCATTAGACAAGGAGACCCTCTATTTCCTTTTCTTTTTACCTTAATAGCAAACGGCCTTAGCATGATGTTTAAGAATGTCGTAAATGCAGGTCTTCTTACATGTTTCCAAGTTTCCTCATTTGGGCTTACTATTTCACGTTTGCAATATGTAGATGGCACCCTAATTTTCTGTGATGCCTGTGAAGAGCAAATGCAGAATCTAAGCACATTCCTCCTATGCTATCAGGTGGCTTTGGGTTTCAAAGTAAATTTCTATAAGACTTAAATTGTGGGCATCTCTTACTCTAACAGCCTTTGGGATTCTCTTGCTTCAATTTTGGATTGCAGAGTTGAGAAGTTGCCCCTTAAATATTTAGGGGTTTCTATATCTTATTGTAAGCTCACTCGTGCAACCTAGGACCTTCTTATTCACAGGTATCAAGTTAAATTAGACCTATGGAAAACCAACACTTTATCTTTTGGTGGGCGTATCACTTTGGTTAAATCCACCTATGCACATCTTCCTATTTATTTGATGTCAGTCCTACAAATACCTAGTGAAGTAATCAAGCTTATTGAAAATTATATGTGAAACTTTATTTGGGCAAATATGGAGGATAACCATAAAAAATTTCATTTGGTGAACTGGGACTAGGTTAGTATGCCGTTAAAATTAGGGGGTTTGGATATCATAGAGCTTAAACTTGTAAACTGGGTGCTTCTATCCAAATGGTGGTGGAAAATCTTTCAAGACTCTTCTCATCTCTAGAAGGGTGTGCTAATTGCTAACTATGGTTTCAATCATCTCACCTACTCGGTTAAAAAAGGTAGATGAGGTAAATTCACCTCACAGATTTGAAAGGATATTTATACTTGTAGAAATATTGTTTTCAACAACATCAGATGGCTTATTGGCAATGGAGATAACACTCTCTTTTGGTTCAACAAATGACTTTGTTATGCACCTCTCTCTTCTACTTATCCTGACTTCTTTGTCAGAGTTGCTCATCCTAATGCAAAACTTTCAGAGTTGATTTATCTTTCCCCCTCTAATTGTATGGTCTAGAATATCGGATGTCGCTACAATAGGCTACTGGACATGTTTATTTCACAGCTTCATAATCTCCTTCAACAACTTGAACAAGTTTACATCTCTTCTAATGCTGAAGACTTGGTCATCTGGAAATTAGAAACTGACTAACTTTTTTCTATCAAATCAATGTATAGGCTCATTTTTATGGATCGTATCCGTATTGTTGATACCTCTTTGGGTTCGATTTGGAAATGACTCGTTCCAGTTAAAATCCAAGCTTTCCTATGGGTCGCATATCAAAAGAAATATTTAACAGTAGACAATCCGCAAAAGAGGGGTAAAATTATTCCAAACATTTGCTTGATGTGTAAAAATGATGAAGAATCTTCCTCTCATTTTTTTCTTCACTGTCCTTTTGCTTATAGCTTATGACTCTAGTCTCTTTATTGGGTTTTTTCTTCATGATACCTTTAAATCTCATCAACATTATTAACCATCTTTCCACCATTGGATTACCAAAAAAAGGAGTTGTAATTTAGAAAATTTTCAGAAGTGCAATCTTATAGTAGATTTGGTTAGAACGTAACAGGATAACCTTTGATGGGGTGTATCAGAGTATTGACAGGGTAAAAGATCTCATTTTACAACTTCTTTGAAATTGGTTCTCTCCTCTGCGCCTGAAGGACGGGGTGCTCTTCGAACTGATATTTATATCAATCTGAAATTTTTGGCTCATTCATCTTCTCACTCTAGCCGTCCCATTAGAACTTGGATTGTACCTTTAATAGCTTTCTTCAAACTTAATTTTGATAGCAGCTCATTTGGAAAACCAGGGCCTGCAGGTGTTGGTGGACTTCTTCGCAACAATTTTGGATTGGTTCCTATTTTTTATTCGGGTCTTTGTGGGTCTACAACTTCCAGTCATGCTGAATTGACTGCTTTCTTTCAAGGTTTGCACATTATCATCGACAGGGGTTTCATTGGTGACATTATAATTGAAGGGGATTCTCTGAATATTATCAAGTGGTGTAGAAAAGAGCAAAGATTCCCCTGGTCCCTATTTACTCTTTGGTGAAAATTCAAGACTTGTGTGCTCGGCCTAATTTGAAGATAAGCCCTAATTTGAAGATAAGCTTTGGTCACGCCAAGCACGAAGCCAATAATGTTGCTGATAGGCTAGCTAAACTTGCTGCTTCTCTTTCATTTTTTCAAGTTTCTAACGATCTTTGTAGTCTCATGCTCTTCAAGTGCTTTAATAAAAGTTCATAACATTTGTCAAAAAAAAGAAAGAGGATGGGGACTTTGGACCGCTCTATGGACCGAGCCAGTATTAATGAAAAGCTTAATTAAAAAAAAAGAAGAAGTAGAATAGCACTTGACGATGGTATCCTAATACCAAGAGGCAATTATAGAAAAATAAAATAAAAAAAAACTAGAGGTTCACCCACCGTTCCCATAATTTTTGCCCGAAAATGGCCCATTTCATTGCTGTTTTTTTTTTTTTTTTTTTTATTCATTCGTAAATTACTCATTTCAATAAGAGAAAACCCAGTCGCGTGAGAGAGAGGGCAGGGAGAGAGACCACGGCTTGCTCCCCTGCAAGTGAATTAGCAATAGCCAAAAAGAAGAGTGAGAAAGGGGGAAAATGGCTGGAGTCTCTCTCATCCCTGCCTTCCACACAAAGGCTCATCACCTGTCTGCAACCTCTGCGCCCATTCCTTGCTGCGCCAACCTTCGAAAGCCCGGCTCTCTGCCCCTTCCAATTGGATCTCGCCCCCCAAATGGAAGAACTTCAACCACTTGGAAGCGGAGAAAAGGCACTACTGTCCCCCGAGCGGCTATCGAACCAGAAGAGGAGATATGGGAAGAGGGCAGTGGTGGCCTTGCGGTGGCGGAGCTGGGAATGACTGAAGTTGAGAAGGTGAAGAAAGCCCTGGTGGAGGCCTTTTATGGGACAAACAGGGGTTTGCAGGCGAGTAGCGAGACGCGAGCCGAGATTGTGGAGCTCATAACCCAATTGGAGGCCATGAATCCCACCCCTGTTCCCACCCAGGCTCTTCCCCTTCTCAACGGAAAGTGGATCTTGGTGTATGTTACCACTGAGTCTTCCATGAAATCTCTCGTCCTTTTTGTAACTAACATGCTTTCGGCTCTCTTCTCTCATTTTTACTTCTCCTCTCTCGCACTATACGATGGTGTTGGAAAAAACCCGCCAAGCCCCGGTCCGAGTGACCTATAAACCAGCCAGTTCAGCTTGCCTAATCGGGTGGGTCTCGGCTCGTTCAAAAAGTGTTAAAATGTTAAAAGAAAATACAAAAGAATATGGAAAGTATATTTAGAATATGATTAAACAAAGATCCAAATGAAATTGAAAAGTAATAAAAAAATAGATTTTTGTTAAAAAGTACAAAAAAAAATGAAAAATATATTAAATGTATGATTAAATAAAGTTGAAAAGGCGTAAAAAAAATAGATTTTAAAAATTGATTTGCTCCTAAAGGTATTTACAAAATTTTCTAAAAAAAATTTGGAAAAATGTAAAAAGAAGTATCCGTAGTCATAAGACTTTCCAATCCTGGGCAAAATGATAAAAATAACATTCAAAAGTATATTACAAACAAATCCCATATTTTTTGAGATTTTATTTTTTTTTAATTTTTTAAAAAATAACCAGCCGGATCACCAACATCAGTCAAAACCCCAACTCCGGTTTGACCGGCCAGTTCCGAGTCGGACTGGTCGAGTCAGCTAACTCTGCTATACACGTACTGCATCAGTTTTCTACTCTACTACCCCACTTTATCTATTTAACTTCATTTCTTTCACTTACTTCTCTTTTTATAGGATATGTTTTTTATATAAATTTTTGGGATCCGCTTCAGAATCACCGATCATTTTAAAAAGTGTAGAGCATAAGCTCTAAACAATCAAATTAGAGCCTACCTTCAAATAGTATCGAGAAGTGTGGCTTCAATTGTGGAAATATTTGTGAAAGCCTTAAAATATATTTTTATCTTTATTCATAAAGTTTAACACCTCAAAAATAATGTTGATTGACAGATCTACGAAAACTTCAAAATCTTGAAAATTGACGGTCCAAAAATGCGTTACAAAATACACTATTTTCATAACTTGAAATCCATTTTTTTCTCATTTCCATGCATCTTGATGTTGAGACGATCAATTTGAGGATATTTGGACATCAAAACAACCTCTTCTAATGAAATTTTTGCGGCAGGTTTTAATTTGATTGTTTAGAGCCTCAGCTCTATATAAACTTTTTATGTCAAATTGTTTTGATATAGGTAGCCTCAATTCAATACTAGGACATTCATTATTTTTTCAGGCATACACGCCGGGAATCATACAACATTTATTTTTCTTGAGGTTTTATATCCCCAAATTTGAAGTCCTCAAAGTACTCCAAGATAAAAGTTTTAACCCCGAGGGAACATGAATCTTGCGTGCGGGAAGATGAAATTTAATGTCATTCTCAGAATTTAAGGACTTGGCATTTTAAGTCATTATCAGTATTTACGGACTTGGCCGAGTTACTCAGACTTCGCCTGTTAGGGCAAATTTGAGCTATTTAAAATAATAAAAATCATAAAAATTATATAAAATGTAAAATCAATGTACAAAAATAATATATCTTATATGGATTTTTTATAATGATTTTTGAATTTTTCTTGTCACATGTCCTATTTTTCTATTTTCCTCTTCTTCTTTATTTTTGAAACGTGTCCAACCATAAGTCAATTTCTAATATATATATATATATATATATATATATAGTACTTTTTATGTGCTCTTTGATTTTGCTTCACTTTTGCAATTGTTGTTTTATTTTTAACGCGTTTTTTGAATTTTTCTTGACTTTTTAAGGTCTTTTGGGCTATGTACACTACTTGCTCTCCGCTTTCTCCCTGCAATATGCTCGTTTATGTTTTGGTTCAGTAAATCAAAGGGGAATTTGCAGGTACACATGTTTGTCCGATATATTTTCCCTGTATGCCATGGGGACGCTGCCCATACTGAAAGCGGAAGAGATATCTCAGACCATCGATGCCGAAAGCTTCACGGTCGAGAACTCCGTGCTGTTTTCGGGCCCTCTTGCAACCACTTCCTTCACCACCCATGCCAAGTTCGAAGTGCGCAGTCCAAAACGAGTACAGGTTTGCAGACAAAGAAAACTCCAAAGTCTTTTCTTCTCACTCTTGGGGAGGGGATTGTATATTATGAGAATATTTATTTTTTGTATAAAGAGGTTACAATTATTTTTAGCTATTAGATAGGAAATCTAATAGATGAAAGTATGTCAACATTCAAAAAATTTGTTTTGAACTTTATGGCCAAACAACAATACATCTTCAACCACCCAATTTCTAATCTAACGGTAAATGATGATTGTGAACTCTTTATATTAAAAGTAAATATTCTCATTGTATACGTCTCCATAGAATATCTATTTGAAATTTATCTTGCTGGAATATAAATGCGACAAAGATTTAGTGCTCCAGTGGGAATAGATTGTACATTTTCTCCCTCGTGTATAACCAGGCCTTGAATCATATTTAGGACCCCAAATTTTGGGATGTAATCTCTTCAACATAGTAAATATCCTCAGAAAGAAAAACCGCAAAAGTCGGAAATTGCACTCCAGAACAAATGACATTCTAACATTTGATCACTGACCATTCAATTTTTTGAGGAATGAATTTAAGTGTCTTAAACTTAAAATATGTATTTCTTTTTCTACAAAATATAATAATTCTTAGGTGGGTTGCAAAACCTTGTATGAAAAAAAAGAAAAATCTCCCAAATAACTCTTTCATCAAAAGAAATAAATGTACAATATGCTCCCATGGGCGTATAGTATACATGGTGGTGTAGAAGCGGCGACCAACTTCATATATCACTGAAGGGAATGGGATTGGGGCATCGGTGGTTAGGGAAAAGATGCCTAAAAATAACGCCCCACCCTCCATTCTTATCATTAACATATTTTAAAATAAAAAAAAAAAAAATGATGAAGAAGAGATGAGCTACAATCCAAAGGGCGCGGTTTTTATAAAGCCGAGGCTCTAGACAATCAAAGTAAAGTACGCCTTTAAATAGTGTCAAGAAATGTGGTTTCAATACTGAAAATATTTGTAATAGCATTAAAATATATTTTCATCTCTAATTATAAAAGTTAAAACTTAAAAAATAGTGTAGATGGAACATATTTATGAAAGCTTAAAAATCTTGAAAATTAATGGTCCAAAAATGCATTACAAAATGCATTATTTCCAAAACTTGAAATCTATTTTTTTTTCTCATGTTCATGCATCTTGAGGTCCAATGATCAATTTGAAGATATTTTGGCATCAAAATAACCTTTTATAGTGAAATTTTTTATGTGCACCGTAATTTGATTGGTTAGAGCCTCGCACTTAAATAAACTATTACATCCATTCATACAAACTTGAGGGAAAATTTCCTCAGAACTGGGCTGTTCATTTACGAATTGTCCCATCTTCAGCGTCGACACAAGCCTAAAACCCGTGGTAGGACCCAAAAGGATTTGTAGGACTACAAAAACTATCTTCGGAGGACTTGTAGGACCACAAAAACTATCTTCGGAGGATTTGTAGGCCGACAAGTTTAAAGACGTGTTGCTTTAAAGAAAGGTTCAGAATTTGATCACTAAAAAACAGACAGTTTGATTTTATCATTTTAGACTCTTAAAAGCGTAAATCGGATCACTGCACAATTGGCCAGCTAGAAGAGATTGGACGGTCCAGAATCAAAGTAGAAGTAGGCGCCTACAAACATTGGCTTTCAGCGTTGCCATCAAAAGCTCAATAGAAGGGTGGGCCCTTCCATACAAAATTTGCCCTTCAATAATGGGCTTGTCCCTCCCACTTGTTTTTGTTTTTTTCTTTTGGGTGAAATGGGGAACTCTCCAAGGGTCCTTCTCGTTAACTTTAGTAGTTTAGAGAAAGATTCTATGCTCCTGCGGCAGTAGATAGCAAAACCAAAATCAGTTGATCCATTTGACCTCAAATTTGCATATGATCCAATTTATTATAGTATTCGAAAAAGGAAAAAGTTTATGTAAAGGTGAGGCCCTAGACAATCAAATTACAGTGCACCTCAAAAAATCATTAAAAGGGGTTGTTCCAATTCCTAAAAATCCTCAAATTGAAAAAAAAAGGATTTCAACTCTTGAAAATAGTATATCTTGATGTGCACTTTTTGGACGGTCATTTTTCAAGATTTTAAGTATTTATAAATTTGCTCGCTCTAGTGTTTTACACTGTTTCAGGCTATTAAAAAGATTTCTAGTAGTGAAACAACATCTTTTAATATTATTTGAAGGTGTGCGTTACTTTGATGATTTAGGGCCTTAGCCTTGTAAAAATCACATCCTTCCAAAAAAATATTCTCCTAGCCCCAGTAAGGGTACAATCTACTTCCTTGGGAGCACCCTACAGAGTTCCTCATTTTTGGATGTAAAAATTGCGTTTCGAGCTTGGACATAGAAGCGAATTTTATTTTCGTTTCTTCTTTTTTCTTTTTTTTTTGTGTGAAATTACACTATACACCACTCAATTATTACGGAAAGGAAAAAGTTCGTATAAAGTTGCAACGTTAAAATGTAGAATTAAAGTGCACCTCAAAAATCTATGGAAAAGGTTGTTTTGTTGTTAGAAAAACCTCTATCTAATTGATCATCTCGACATCGAGATGTATGAATATGAAAACAAAAAGGATTTTTGAGTCCAAAATAGTTCTTGCAACGCAATTGGTGAACCCAAAAATTCCTTTCAATTGGCACATGCAAACATTGCTATGCACATGCAAACACACATGTGAGCGTGGAGAGAGAGTGAGAGAGTTGATTGAGCAAAACATTTCATGGCGTTTGCTGATTAAGTTTGAAGAAGGGGTGTTCGGGACACCGCAGTTGACAGATTCAATTGAAATACCAGAGAATGTGGAGGTGTTGGGACAAACGATTGAACTCAGCCCCTTCCGAGAGTTCATCACACCCCTCCAAGATGCCGCGACCTCGGTCGCTAGGTCCATCTCCGGAAGTACTCCTTTTAAATTCCTCATCACGATCGACAGAGCCGAATCCTGGCTCCTCACAACTTTCCTCGATGAAGATCTCTGCATATCACGAGGTGATGCAAGTAGTGTGTTTGTACTCATCAAGGAAGGAAGCTCCCTATTGCCCCCAACTCTGTGATAGAAGAGGTTCCTTCACTCTCTGCTCAAACTGAATTACTTTCACTCTTCTCTTCACCTTTTCCTCTTTGTTTAGTAATAGAATAACAGATTCCCATTGCTTAGTATGATGGGGATTGCATGCCAAGAGGTAGAGGATGATGGTTTGCAGGATATTTGGTTGATGGAATGTGATACTAAGACTCTTCATGTGTTCTATATTCTAATAATCTTAGAAAGCACAACTACTTCATGTTTGGGCAGGTGAATACTTCATTTTGCGGTTAGTGAGGCACAATAATTATATTATAGAAGCAAGGTGCACTTCAAAAATTCAGTAGAAAAGAGTAGAATTATTTAAGAGTAAGTAAAGAAATGCTTGATTATACATGAGGAATTTTCGCATGGGGTTCTTAATAAGAGAGTGACAGAAAAGCTTGTGGCCTTAGGTAGCCGAGGAGACCAAGCTAAATCTGTTTTAACTCTTGGATGAGCTGATCATGAACTGAACTAACTTATTTTGCTAATAGATCATCTCTTGATTCGTCAATTTCTAGAATACCTTCTCCATCTAGACCTCGCCCTATAACACTTTTCCCTCTCAAATGAGGGCCGTAACACACTTATTTTATTGTGGGCGATTATATCTACATAATCCATTTAAATTGGACAGTGTAGATCTTACCCTATTATAGATAGAGGGGCTAGATGACATCAAAGCCAGTTTGACAGCGTATATAATACTTTTCCCTCTTTAAAATCTTCATCTAAGGTACCCATCTCTCTCTAAAACAGCCATTATCTTTCTACATTTGGGTTAGCCATTGAACTACTGCATTATATGCCAATAAATTTCTAATAGGGGCAATTTAATTTGTCTAGATCAGTTTCATTTTTTTATCTTTTGCTGAAAATTAGATCCTTTTTGCAGGCAATCAAATATTGTGTGATACGATGTTATATGATTTGGAGCCTATGTTCCCTGTCTTTCTCTCCACCACTGAATCTGTCCTTCTGTAACTCACTGACTTTACCTTCTTTTTTTTTTGGTAAATAGTACTATATTTGACGGTGGGAAAGCAAGGAGTCGCAATGGTACACATGGCCGGGCCAGGCCTAGTCCGCCTAATCCTAAAAAACTAGGGCTTAGACCACAAAATATGTCTTAAGGGTCTGAGCAACCACGGCCCGAAGTTAGGGTAGGACTGGGCCTATGCCTGGGTCTCTTTTGCCCAGTCTGCGTCGTGCCAGGTAGTGGCGGCCTTATGGACTAGGGCTTGGATTGACCCACCGCAAGCCAGGCTAGTTGCGAGCCCTAGTAATTTGTCCTTTTCAAACATGTACCTTACAAAAAACGCATAAATTGTACTTTGGGTTGGTGTAAGCATCCACAGCATGTTGATGCTTAAAAGGTTGACATGCACTTTTTAATGATTCGGATTGAATCATGCTCATCCAAGGGTTAATAATGACTTGGTATTTATTTTAAATGTTTTTATTTAAAAATTATTTTAATCTGAATTTTTGGTTTTAAGTTCATCTTTATAATTAAGATTTAATAAATTCATAAAAAATATTTTGAATAAAAATATTGACCAAAATAAATTTAGAGATATTTTGAATTTTTTGTTTAAATATTAATAATTTTTATATAATTCTATAAGGATGCAACCTTAAACAATCCAAGGCATACTTCCAAATTTTATCATAACATATAATTTTAGTGTAAAAAATTATTAAGATTACCTTAAAATCTATTTTCATATTTAATTATAAAATTTTAAACTCTAGAAATAGTTAAAATCAAATAGATCTATAAACATATATATATATTCATACTTCTTGATGTCGAGATGATCAATTAGAGGGTTTTTCAACATTAAAACAACCTTTCCTAGACTTTTGAGGCGCATATGTAATTCTACATTTTAAGGTTACAACCTTATTTAAATAAAATATAAAATATAAGATTAATTTTCAACCATTGAATATAGCCATATGAGATCTCCTCGAAATGATGTGTACCAGATTCTTTTCGTTCTAATTTTGTCAACCAAACAAGTAGAATTCTGAATACAGGTAGGGAAAGACACAAGTGTGGGAATCCACATTAAAAAAAGCCAGCAAAGCCTTTATCATGATTTTTAACTTGCTGGATATTCAAAACCATGTGTCTTCCAATAGAGGACTAGATAATCTGTTTCGGCCCTAAAAATCTAGGATCTGGGCTCCATAACGTGGCCTTAGGACCAGAACACGACGGCCTGAGAACCGTGCAGAGCCCGGGCCTCACAAGGTTGGCCTATTTCAGCCCAGACCCAGGCCTCTTTTCCTTATTTGGCCTGCCATGTCAAGGCCGGGCCTGGGCCAGATGCAGGCCTCTTTTCCTTATTTGGCTTGCCTTGTCAAGGCCGGGCCTGGGTCAAGGCCTCTTTTCCCTGATCTGAGCGGGGCTGGGTTTGGGCTGACCTTATAAGGAATACGGCTATGTCAGCCCCAGCCCCAGCCCAGGCCCGAGGTGTTGCAACCCTATCTTTGTACATGATTACCAATGACCCAAACCTGGCCTAATAGAGAACCTTTAAGCTTCCTTACCATGTAAGCTTTGAACATATGTCGATGGGTAATAGCGTTCAGACTTCACATGCTTTTTGCACGTCCAACGCTTCACAAGCAACACAAACCCAATCAAAGTACTAATACTGAGAGCATGTTTGGTTCAGCATAAAAATATTTCATATTTTCCAAAAAATATTTTCATATGAAAAAAATTTCCTCGTGTAGTTAGATGTAAAAATATTTTCACGCCAATTAGCTACCAATTGACATAAAAAGATCAATTAATATGAAAATATTTCCCCACCTAACCACAAGAGAACTCTTTCGTGTGCGTGAAAATATTTTTACACGAAACAATCGTGCCCTAAAAGAAACTTTTGATGCGTTAGGGGACTCAATCTAATAACTACTCCTCAGACGCATCCAATGTACATCTCTAAAATGGGCCGCAAAAAAAGGTCTCTATAAAAAATTAGAATGAATGGTGTAGAAAAGATTATAAAAAAATCGTAACAATCATCGCTAGAGAGCACCGGGAGTTCTTCACTTATTTTAATAATTAAAAAACTCTATGTTTACCACCCCACGAATCAAATATACAAGAGAAACCATAATAGCGCAAAGTAGCGCAAAGTAGGAACTGCACATTTTTGACAGGTGAAATGCATATATAACGGACAATCCAGACGATTACCAAGCCCCATACTTGGGAAGCTCCTTAGAAGCAACACTCCTCAAGCACGCAACAGCAGCACAGTGCTGCCAAACTACAACAAAGCAAAAGATCAATGGTCAATACTAGGGAAAAAGCAACTTTAAAAAGAAACAATAAAACATGAACAACTACGTAGTACGCCAACGTAGAAGCGCATCCTACCTGAGTTTGTTGGTTGGAAAAACAAGTAGCTCTCTTATAATATTATGACATTCAAAGATGTTCATGATACTATTTTTTTTTCTAAATTTAAGTTGTAGATGTGCAATTAGAGAGTCTAGAGAATTTATTTATCAATACTTCTAGAAATAAAATTTATCCCAACCCCCCCCCCCCCTTTTATGATGAATAAAAGTACATGTACATAAAATCTTGCCAAATTCCATATAGGTGGCAATCTTTGGGTAAAAGTTTAAATGCTATGTCTAAATATCTGATATTTCGTACGATAATCATAAGAGAACAGCAGACAATAAGAAAGAAAATCCTGAATTCCTAATGATAACCTCTAGCTAGCTTGAGAGCCAACTGAATTGCTCCACTTAAAAAAATATCATTGGTGATGGGTTTTCTTATGGTCATGCACATGCATCTGCATGACAGGAAGACCAACTAAACCCCCAGTTCACGTAACTTATGGTTAGGTTTTTTCACCATAACAAGATGACTCGTGGATTTTGCTTTACTTCCAAAATTTTGAAGTTTTTGATTAAGATAAAGGGTACAGTTTGTATAGAGCCGAGGCTCTAAACAATCAAGGTCAAGCGCACCTTCAAATAGTGTCGAGAAATGTGGTTTCAATATTGGAAATCATTGTGATAGCCTTAAAATATACTTTCATCTTTAATTATAAATAGTGTAGATCAAGCAGATCTATGAAAATTTGAAAATCTTAAAAATTAATGGTCCAAAAATGCATTAAAAGATGCACTATTTTCAAAACTTTAAATCCATTTTTTCTCATGTCCATGCATCTTGATGTCGAGATGATCAATTTGAAGATATTTGGGTATCAAAACAACCTCTTGTAGTGAAATTTTTGAGGTGGGCTCTAATTTGATTGTTTAGAGCCTCGGTTCTATATGAACTTCTTCCTCAAGAGATACCCTATTTTCAAGGAGCTCCATCCCCTATGAACCCAAGAATTAATGGTTAAAATCTTAGATGATAGAAAATCTAAAGAAGCATGATCCTCATGATGCACAAACTCACATATATAACTTACCATCCGAGAAAGTAATAAAATAGATGGTGCACGGCTGTAACCCTCTAAGATATGATTCCAAAATGGATAAACTGCCACACCTTAATGGAGCTTCTTGGGATCCCATATGGCTCTTAAATTTACGCAGCACATGAACACATAGATGGAACCCTAAAAGAAGTGTCTCCTCTCTCTGTCTCTCTCTCTTTCTTAATAGTACTTCCTGTTAGGAAATTTTAACTTTCCATAAATTCCCCAAAAATAAACTGGAATATTAAACTAATAAAAATATATGGATGCAGATTTGCAATATGTATTACAAAACCTTCAACTGTCCTATTCATCATTTTATCACAACTTACAAAAACCAAATTTGTTAAACAACAAAAACCATATGGATTAAATAGATGATCAGTTCATCACCAAATAGAGAATAACCACATTAAATTATAAAGAGAAATGTTTTTGAGAGCATCAAAGGCTTAAATTATCCAATAAGGTCTTCTAAATTAGGCATAATAATTTGAATAGTCACATGTATGCACACAGAGATTCATCAAACATCTTCTTCTTTTTTTTCTTTACGCAAAACACGCTGTGGCCATAAGAACGAGCTTATGGCTGAGTAGACAAGAACAAATGGCACATCCAAATCGAGTGGAAAGGAGAGATCTGAGACCTATTCAACAACCACCCGTCAATTATGCTGGTCAATCAACAAGAGGAGAAGTACCTTGATCACCGTCAAGAAAGGGAAAGGAACATGGGTCTTCCTAACCCTAGCCATGCCACTACTCCAAATAGGGCTGCACCTCTCTTCTCTACCACACCGATGTAGGAGGGAAATTCTTTCACAATTTCATTAATCAAAATAACATCAACTACTGCTACTGTTGCAATGATGTGATAGGCATCCATTCAATAATGACCAAAATACCCTAACAAAATAGTAAAATGACTGAACTACCATCTACCTTATTCCTCATACAATTAAATCATCTTGCATGCAACCTAGTTCCCATGTTGCAAGTCCCCATTCATGCAACCAATTCCCATGCATATCATTGAGTCTTTAACTCATGGCAAGTCAAAACAATACTTTGACGTGTTGCCTACCTTGTGTAAGATTTTGATGGCCCTACATTCAGCTTTCATATTTTTCAACATGCTGCTGATTGAGAGAGCACAGTTGAGTTCCCTCTCCAAAGATAAGTGCCAATTCCCATCACACAGGCTTTACTACCCACTGAAGAATAGACATGGGGATACCAAATGCCTTCTTGAGACCACTCCTATGGCAATACGTTTAGAACCCGCAAGATCCTTCTCTGTTTTCAAATCAAGTGAACAATCAGAAAAGTTATGAGCTATAAAGATTGGCCCTGAAGAGGTATCAATTGCTGTGACAACCTCACTATGAGATGTAATACTCATAGCTTCCCAATGGGCTCTCAAGAAGTGAGGTTGATATGAGCTGATGTGGCCCTTACCTGATGACATATTTGCTGGCATCTGCTTCACCTGCTTTGTGACTCTGATTTTGGCCCAGCTTGCTGCTAGCTTCACTACCTTGGTAAAGAACTTGGCAACTATAGCCTCAAGGCCTAACTGATTGGTCTCATTGAGTGAAAGGAAGAAAGGTACGCCCTCCTCGCTCACAGTTGGGAGAAGAATGGTCCACAGACAGTGGCTAATGGGGATGTAAACAGGTTTGCTCTCCACCAATACAGTGGAGATGCTAGTATCACTCAATCCACACTCATCACCCAAGCTATTCATCACAGTCAAAACAAACAATTGTCAATTCTTTACTGCAAACCATAGTTGTTGGAAATGCCTAGGAACCCAAATCGTTTTAGGAATCTGAATCATGGACGCCTAGAAGATTCCTGCTTTAGGAATTGACATCTGTACAATAGGAATCACGGGGAACGAGATTCCTAATTTCCTGGAATCGCGTCTCGACCAAAATAGATTCGATCACATCTGGAATCAAAATTCCGGCCTCCTTGGAATCAAGATTCCCAGCCCTTGGAATCAACACTCGAAGAGTCAAGATTCATTAATAGATTCCTGCTTTAGGAATCGACATATGTACAATGGGAACTGCGGGGAACAAGATTCCTAATTCCTGGAATCGCGTCTCGACCAAAATAGATTCGAGATTCATCTACATTTGGAATCAATATTCGGCCTCCTTGGAATCAAGATTCCCACACCCTGAAATCAACACTCGAAGAGTCAAGATTCTTTAATATGTAGAATCGAGATTCCAACATCTATGGAATCGATATTTTGATATATGTGGCACAGAGATATGTTGCAGTTAGAATCGTGATTCCAACATCTTTGGAATCAAGTTTCTGACGCATATGGATCCGACATGCTAGTTTGAAATAGAGAATTACATTAGTATGGAATGAATGCATTTGACCCCTACCAGGAATCCAGATTTCAATTTTATGAGTAGGAAGCCCCATACACATCTTAAGCCTTATCAACTTTAGAGCCTATATCAGATGTCTCTTATTAGACTCATAGAGCAAATTTTAAAGTGAGTGTTGACTATTGATCTTAGGGCAAATAATTTATTAGGGAAATCATATACAAAAGATATGTATTTCTAAATTGTGATTTTGACTTCATTATTATATAACCAAAATAGGATTATGTATTTCTGAAATATATGGAAGCAAGATTCCATATTGATTGAATCGCACTTCTCTACTCCTATGAACAATGTACAACACGGTGTAGATTCTAGATTCAAAACCCTAACGAAATGAGAATCATTACATGTGGAATCATGTATAATTCGACGTGGACTCAAGATTCAATCTTTGCTAGAGTCACGATTCGATGTATTTGAGAATGACTTTCCACAAATAATGAGTTCAAGATTCCACGATGTATTGAAACGAGATTTCCAAACTAAAGAATCGAAATTTTGTGGTTCCGAGAAACAGTTTTGGTGAAGATTCCTTAACAGAATCGTCGAATCGGGTTTCCGAACAGGAGGCAAAGTGATTCCGGTAACTATGTTGCAAACTTCAGCAATGGCGGTAAGTTCACTTCTTCACTTAGTAACACCAGCTATCCAAGTAATAGCAAAAGCACCAACACCCTTGGTTCTCATATAGCCACCAACTCGCACATCCAACAGAGGGCTCACTACGACACCCAATAAAGTTAAGGCATGGCTCAAGGAAGATCTTAACTAATTCTTTAAAATATAAATTAGGTCTTAACAATCCAATAGCTGATTCAAAATCCACACAACATTTCAAACTCATTACGAGAGCATAGGCTTGCTTAACCAACTCCATATTCTCCAATCGTTCACTACACCACTTTGATGCAACCATACCAGCAAGGGTTTAGTGAGAGGTGCAAAACCTGAAGGTTTTCATCTCTTGGAAACATTGCCTTAGCCTATCAGCCTTAAAGAGATAAAGTTCAGCAAAACTAGAGATCAATGTGTTCCAATTCATGGTACCTCTCATCTATCGCATTTTTTGTGCATTGAAAACTACCACCGCTGCTATGCAAGTGCACAACATCACCATCCATAATAAACACACCAGCGGAGAAATCTTCTCTTAAGATTCAAGAAAAGCTCTTAACTCTAAGACTCACTCTTGCTGAACTTTGTGAGGTCGAGATGAAAATATTAGGTACCTTAGGTTTAGGTTTTGGGGAAGATGATAAGGAACAGATTTGATTCTTCCATCAAAGCAGAGCGACAACTCAGCCTGAGATCTCTCGTAGAATATGATTTTCAGCAACCCTTTGGTGAGTATATCCCATGTTAAGCTCACTAACTGAGAGTTCAGAGGAAAATACGATTAACCCTTTGGTATGCACCTCATGTGACCCATATTCAGGTCAAATCCAAGAAGAACAAGAATCATCATCATCATCATCATCATTACCTCCGTCAAGACCATTCTCCTTGCTACTTTCTCTAGGGACTAGGAAACGAGCTACCTCCAATATTTGGGAACAACTCAATCACATTCACCCGGTTCTTCTTCCAAGTAAATGAGCATCCACAAAATCCTCTCCAAAGGTAGGATCTCCCTCTTGATCCTCTTCAAAGTTTAATCACTATTGAAGTTATGATTCTCCACTTCTTCCTCAACACCCAAATCTTCATCATGATACACATCAAAGATTGGTGGAGAATCCCCATTTATGATTTGTTGCTTTTGGGAATCATTTGATGAGAACAATATTTCTACCTGGTCGTCCTTGGATAGAGTTACATAACACCCATTCCAATCATCATCTAGGTCGATGACATTGTGCACAGAACTCTTGACCATGAATCTGAGCCATTTTTCACCAACTTGGCCTCCGACTCAAGCTGCTCGCCGAAGAAACCCATACATGTTGGTCTCATAGCTGTGGACCTTATCTCGCCTATAGCATACTTATGCTGATCCCTCTCATGCATTAGTGAGGTCATTGATTTCTTTAGGTGGTCCACCTGTTTGGCCAACCGATCACACGTGAGAAAGCCACTGATTCCTTTAGGTTATTCACCTTTCCCACCATCCAGTCTAGGTCATGGGCACATACGTATGGCCACATCTGCCATGAGGACCTGCCACCGCGATCAACAAAACTCACGCCATTTACTCTGATACCAAATGGTGCAAAACCTACACATGGAAAAGAGATATCCGAGACCACGCCAACAACAACAACGCGTCAATTATTTGTAGGCACGGCTTTGGTCAGGTCCCAATCGACCCGGAACTAGACCCGACCCAGCTAGATTCCACATGGACCTAGACCCGGATCTAGAAATTAAGAATATATATTTTTTATATTTTATAATATGCATTTAGAATATTTTATACCCGGTCTTGTCCAAGCTAGACCCGGACCCGACATGGGTTGAATTCATGTGACTTGGACGACCTAGGCCAGGTTTGGGTCAACCCCGCTGGGTTGCTCGAACCGGATTGCCACCCTTACCATTGATCACACCAGTCAATCAAAGAGAGGAAAATTTTCTTGATCATTGTCAAGAAAGGGAATGGAACAAAGGACTTTCCAGCCCTAACCAAATTACTACTCCAAGTAAGGCTGCACCTTGCACAAAGTAGGGATTTTCTCTACTATACCAGAGTAAGAGGGAATTTTTTACAATTTTATTAATCGAAACAACATTAACTATTGCTACTATTACAACAATGTGAAATACATATGAACCCATTCAACAAGGACCAAAATACCCTAAAAATAGTAAAATGGCCAAACTACCCCTATACCTATTCCCTATAAAATTAAATTAGCTTTCACGCAACCTAATTTCCATGTTGCAATTCCCCAATCGTGCAACCAAATTCCCATGCATAAGGACTCCACATCATTGACTCTTTGACTAATGGGAACTCAAAATAACATTACTCAACATTGGCTTGTTGACTACATGGGGACTCTATAACACTCCATTCTACCCTTTGGCTTTAAACTAAAACTTAAAAAGAACTCCTTAATGACAAATTATAAAATGGTACTAAAAAATAAAACAATCCCAATACGTCCAACTTAACAAATACTATAATTTCAGACCCATCCCTATGTCAAATTCAAAAACATGAACTTCAGTCCAGCCAGTCATTGATGCAATTTGCATCAAAACCTCAAAATACTCCTTCTAAATGGGAGGGAAGAAGGAGAAGAGAGGTATGTGGCAAGAATGAGCTCCTTTACCAACACTAAGAATAAGCCTCAACTAAGTTAGAATGCTGGGGGGGGACGGGGGAGAGAGAGAGAGAGAGTGTGTCACACCCCAAGAATTTACAATACTAATATTCCTGAGATGTGACAGTCAAAACATATATACATCTCTTGATAGAACAAATTTACAGTGGCGAATTCTCACAAGGTAACAAAAGAAAGTTTAAGCACAACTACAATATCTTTCAAGGTTGATCTCGACGAACACTCAAAATGAAACCGCAGTTGTCCTGAAAAAATATTGTTTACCATAGTTTGATGAGTTTGGCTACTCAGTAAGTGATCATCATAA